>OX155965.1:32519700-32644700 GCA_944548615.1 Micropterix aruncella
AACAACGTTAAACAAGTCCTCACAACACAACCCACCCCACAAGATGGACAATTTTTGTGTTAATACAGACAAGACTTTGATGTTAAAAATGTAGGAAAAATAATGAAGTAGCAATATGTATGTTAATTAACTGGGCTAAAGAGTCAACCAGCAATATTAACATACCTCCCTAATAAATTTGAATGAATAAATTACTATTAACTATTGACTATATTGCTTATATTCTGTGTAAGCGTATATCAGTCGGCTATAATGTACCAATGATTAAATATGGTACTAGATTGCTCAACGCCATAGTACGTTATGGCAACTTGACCATTGATAATGAATGTTTTTTTTAAAAAGACATTGATTATAATAAAAATAATAGTTTAAAAAAAACACTAAAAACACGCTTTTATAAATGCACGTAAAAACCAAAAAAACCTTGAAACTTAATCGTGGTCAAAGTTCATTACAAGACCTTTCTAATAAGTCCAAATACGGCTATGATACGATATTCCATCATGGAATGCCAGTGCCTATCTTCCGGCTTCATCATTAGACCTTGAAACCTAATCGTGGTCAAAGTTCATTCCAAGACTTTTCTAACAAGTCCAAACAAAGCTATGATACGATGTTCCATCATGAAGTTCCAGTTCATATCTTCCGACTCCATCATCAGATCAGTTCGACAGTACCATATTATTGTATTGTCATCAGAACTACATACAGCTGCCAATTTTCATGACGCTACGATCTTTGGAAGATGGTTAAATTAGTTACCTTAGATTCCATTACATAGTTACATACAGGTCGACCTAATAAAAGCGTGTTAAAAACCCAATAATTTACCCAATGTCAAGACTCCATGATTAGCGCCATCTATCGCAATGTATATGCCCAATACATCATAGAAATAATACGGAGTGAAATAATGCCATAATATATTAGTCCTGACTTTTAAAGTGAGTAATTATTACGCATTGAAACCTGTATACCAAATTAAAAAAATAGTTACGTAAATAATAATAAAATAATATCTTTTTTAAATTATTTAAATTTTCATTTGTTATTATATTATTATTTTATTTCGAGAAAGGATGCTGTTTAGGCGTGTTTAGACATACTGAGAGTGGATTAATCAAGGTTTGGATCCATGAGTGACGTCTACACGTTGCGTTTCGTAGTAAAATTCTAGCTGCCAAAAAGTACTATAGCGTTGAGCAATCTCATTCACTATTTTAATCAATGGTTATACATTGGAAAAATCGAAAATGGCCAACAACCAGTCCCACCCTTATTATACTTCAAATATTGTTTTCTCCCAACGTTTGTTCAAGAATTTCCAGACGATTCGCTAAATAAAAACGAAAAAGGGCTTTAAGGTAGATACTATTAGAGCGTGTTGTCTCACGCATTCCAACGGTGAAACGAGCAAAGCCTAAATGCATGGTAAACAAGTCGTGACATTTGCCATGTCGCACGAAACGTGTTCCGACTTTGGTCAGCAGGCTTATCTACCGTTATTTAACCCATCGCGTCTTCTAGTTCAGCTCGGAAACACGTCTAAGGGAAATAATCACTAAACTAGGCCAGGGAGATTCAATCCAAGGTCCGGGGACCATGTTTAAATAGTTTCTCGCTATTCAAATTTTATTTTAAAAATTAGACGACAAAGAACAAAATGCAAGAATTATAACTTCCCTCATTAATTTGATGCAGAGTGAATATGAAATTGCAACTATTTGAGTAAGCCTAACAAAGCTATATTGATCAGTGAGTTCGACTAGCACAAATGCTGATTTTCGCTCTCCAGTAAGGAATGACTCCTTTCCTTTTTACACGACTAGTGTAATGTGTTCAGGGTCCATCTATGTATGTTTTCCGTTTCTTTATTCCATTATAACTTCTAAACGCTTGGACCGATTTAGAAGTGTGTGATATTGTTAGAACCGCTATGTCATTCTGAGTATCATAGGGTACTATAACTGTCCAAATATTAAGTAACTAGTTGTCTAAATGTCCACATGACAACAAATTTATATAAATATATCGTGTTTAGTGTCAAATGAAAGGTCTGATTGAGTACATTCCGGAAATATACATGTATCAACATGGATAAATACATAAACCACTAATATTTCATTAAAAAACCGTAATAATAATAATTATAAAAACAATAATTAACTTTCTGTAACAGCAGTCATGTTTTTTATTCTTTTTAATATATTTACTTGTTCAGTATTTCAGTTCAAAAGCCCTGTTCAAGGCCCGCGATATCATCCGTTAGCTATATTTAGCTTTGTACAGGAAATGTTATGAGCCGGGTCCATGGCCGTCGGCTTGCTTGTTCCATTCCTGCCTGCATGGCTTATTGTATGTATTCGAAATTCCGGCTACAGCCGCAACTACCTCCTACTACTGCTAATAATATTTTTTTTAAAAGCTGGTCTCTTCATGCGGCTGTTTCGGTGGCGCGGGCTTTGGGGTTATCCCTGACTTGTCCTACCAAGTAGGTACTACTGCGCTTCCCTCTTTGATGACGGCTTTGGGGCTTTCCAGATGAAGTATACGAAGTGTTTCAGCGCTTCCAGCGTCCCAGTATTGCCCGCACGATATCGTATTCAGGCGGTTCCCGCGCAACCGGGACCGCGCGACGCGACTGTTCGCGACTGTCCTTCTAGTAACACTGAGACTCCTCTGCCAATAATATACTGCCTTTATAGTCCCCTCTTCCGTCTGGTAACTGAGATATTTGTTAGCAAAACAATGGTTCTATTTGATTTATTATTTAACGATTCTTATTATTGAATGTGCTCGAGAGCATCGAACTAATCAACTGAAGGATTAATCTTCTCATCTTTACATTTCTGGGTTTGTTATTATTTCGAGAAGCGAGCATTGCGCTTGAGAAACTGCTTACCTGCGCTGATTAACAATTATTTTTTCCTAAAAAATCTATCTAGATAATCCATTTTATTGGCGGCCTTGCTTGGCGTCTTTCGGCTAAACTAGAGCTGCATGCACGTGCAGGTAGATAATTGAATCTGCAGCCACAAAAAATAAACAAGGAAATAAACGTTTGTTGTGTTGAATATTGTGTAATGTTTTGATACAAATTAGAACTTTCATATGAGCTCATATTTGATAAAGTTTTTTCCAAAGAATCAAGTGCTTCTTAAAATTGCCCTTTCTTGTTGGACAATCGTGTAATAAAGAACAGTAAATAATAAACGAACTACATAAAGAACTTTATAAAGAATGTTGCCACCATTGCAATATAGTAAACATAAGTATGAGGAGCTGTGACTTAATAATTACTAGTATAAAAGAAAACAGGATTTAGTGGAGTAAGTAAGTATACCATAAATGGAAAAGGATTGCATTGTCAAAAAAAAAAACATATAAAATCAGTGTGCCAAAAATTAAATTTTTCTTTTTTTTGCTTCAGAAATATAGAGGAGGTTTTCATTACTTATATAATAAAAAACAAAGATTTTCTAAATAAAGGTTTAATTAAAAAATATTTAAGACTTCAATCAATTGGTAACGTGAAAAAGGCTGTAAACCCTTAATTCGGTTTAGGACGTTTTAAAAATTCTGATAGCAACTACTTACTAAAAAATTTCTTTAATTTCCGATTCAACAAATTGTAGTCGAAGATCTGGGGTATGCCAGCTCGGTATATTGTGTTTTCTCTCAGCAGCATGCATACTTGGCGTAATCACAGTTCATTGTTCCGTTCCGTGTATAGGCCCATTTAAAAAAGTGACTCATCGTACAAATACACCATATAATTTTTAAAAAGATCGCTCAAACCAGTTCAAATTATTATCGATAATGTATGTTTGAAATGGCGTAATTCGGTTCGACGTAACCGGAAGTGCCAAAATCGTATGTTACGTTACGTATCGCGCGTAATGCTGACATAATAACCTGATCGAATATTTATAACACCTAACTAGTATTTAGAATATATGTATAAGACCGAGACAAGACAAATGCACAAATTATACGCAAAATCTAAAATATATTCATTGATAAAATTTTCGCAAGTGTAGATTTTATTCTGTCCCCTCTGTTGATGGCTTTCATTGAAATGTGGGCGATTACGATGATGATGAGTACATTTTATATTACAGAATGAATATACAAATTTACAATTAGATTCATTTAACTTTTAATTCATTCATTTAACCATCCTAAATATTCTACATATTGATAGATTTATTTAAAACTCTTTTTTTAAAATTGCATTTTATAATAATTCACATAGGTTATGGATTCTTGTGCTTATTATTTATTTTTTTTATTTCAGTGACACTCCAAATAATATTTCGGCATTTTTGTTAAATCGTTATAATAATAATAATAGGGTTATTTTTATGTCTAATGATAAAATGCATACGCTGTTTTAAAGTAATTGAAATTGTATACCTAGAAGTTTAAGATTTATAAGCATTTATTGATTTCATTTCATCACATCATTTCAGTTTTTTATGATAATTCAAAAATACCAAAATATCACATTAATGCTATCAACGCAGGTTACGACGAAGATATTCCAATTTACGAAACACGACGTTCTACTTACCAACCGACAAATCAGCAAAGGTCGCATTTTTTTCGTTCAACGCGATACTATAAATGAAAAGCATGACTCTTCTTACAATGCGAAAACTTTATTAAATTCCGGAGATCTTTCAATCTTCTACCAGAATATAAATAGTCTAAAAAATAAGTTGATTGACATGGAACTACTTTGAGAACTTAATAAAAATATTAATATTATATGTATGGTTGAGCATTGGGGGAAGAAAAATGAAGACATTTCACTAAGTTTACCTGGTTTTTATATTGGAGCGTACCAACACAGGAGTATTTTTAAAATGGGGGGGACTATGGTACAACTCAAAAATAATCTTGGTAGTGAACCATTACTGCAGTGTGCTGATCTCTGCCTGGATCGACACTTTGAATGCTGCGGAGTAAAATTGACGCAAAGCCGTATTCATATTTTTTCGTTATATCGATCGCCAATCGGAAATATTACTATATTCTTCAAAAGATTCTCACAGCTATTAGAAATATTTCAAAATAAACAAATCGTCATATGCACGGACATTAATATAGACTTCCTAGTTGACTCAGTAGCCAAATATAATTTGTGCAGTATTCTGAATATAGGGTAATTTCAGGAGAGATGGACCAGCGGGTGAGACGGACCATCGCAATTTCTCCTAAACTACAAATATTTTTCCTAATCTGGCAACACTGAAGTGTTCCTGTCAAACTAGTTGCAAAGTGTATGCGACAAGGCGGCAAAAGTTTGTTTTGGTTTTTAAGAAAAACTATGAAAATGGTTTACGGTGTGTCAGTTTTTTTAAATGCTTGTAGTCATAGCGAAGGTACGTAGCGAATATTGAATTTGTATGATAAAAATTGGCACCACTATACTTGTCTGTTCTCAAAGCGTCAATATAACCACAAATGTATCGATAAATGTGTAAGCATATAGTGTGAGGGGATGGTCCGTCTCACCTCTCGATTTAGGAGAGATGGACCAGTTTGTTACGGGTGAGATGGACCAATAAAAAATCGCTTTTTTTAGATTTTAGTATATGGGACTGTGGAGCTGATACGTGATATGAGGTTTTTGTGTATAATGAGGTTCTATTATTGCATTTTTGGAAATGTTTTCAACATATATGAGAAAAAAGTGGTTTGTAGAGGAAAATGGACTGAGGTTGATCAAACGAATGCTGTTAAGGATTGTGCTGGTGGAATGGGAATCAATGATGCAGCAAGAATGTTTGGAATACCGAAAACAACGTTTAAGCGGAGGTTACGGAATAAAAAGTTTTCAAAACAGATGTTCTTGGACCGAGTTGTGTAACCTGAGAATGAGGAGAAGACTTTTCACCCATATAAAATCTTCAGAAAAAAAAACTCACAAGATACCCAGTTTGGAAAATGGCATATAGTTTCACAGTGCAACTGGGTCTCAATCAAAATTTTTCTCAAGAAATAAATGGCGGGTTACGGGTGGTTGAAAACCTTTCTAAGTAGAAATAAGGACCTTTCTATTGGGAGGTAAGAAGCCGTGTCTGTAGCTCAGGAAAACGCTTAAACAAAGATTGTGTAGGCAATTAACTTTCATTAACAGAAGACGTCTTAATGAAAAATAGCCTATTCAATAAACCAGGGCCTATATTTAATATGGACGAAACAGTTCTGCAATTGAATAATAAACCAGGGAATGTAGTTTCTATAAAAGGCTCAAAGAGCGTGCCTACAATCACCTCAGGCGAAAAGGGAGGAACTATTTCGGTTATCACTTGTTTTATTATAAAGAGAAAATTTTCTCCCACCCTATTGTATATTAAAAAAGAAAAATAAGAAACCCTAATTTCAAGACGGTATGCCACCCGGCTCTGTTGTAGCAATGTCACGATAATCTCCATATCAGTTCTGATTTATTTTTTGGCTGGTTACGAAATCATTTCTTGCCCTGTAAGCCGCCTGGTCAATTTATGATATTTCTGGATGGACGTTCATCGCATTGCAGCAAAAGAGAAATGTTGGAGTTTGCTGAGGAAACAGAAATAATCCTGATTTTTTTCCCAGTCATGCAAAACACTTTCTTCAGCCATTGACTAAAACCTTTGTTAAATCCCTGAAGTCATTGTATTACGATGAATGCAATAAGTTTAAAACAAGTAATCCATCAAAAAAATTGACACGATTACACTGTGGAAAAGTTTTAGCGTCAGCTTGGAATACATTAGCTTCAGTGAGCAATGGAGAATCGGGTTTCTCGGCAACTAGAATCATACCAATTAATAAAAATGCTATTTCAGACTGTGAAATGCTATTTCTTGATATCGGACAATCCCAGTTATGACACAGAGCAAAAAGTTATTACAATCAACAAAAATACAAGACTAATAAACGTCCAGCAAAATAATTTTAGAGATCAACCTTTCACCAGCATTCAGCCGACTACCACACAACCCACAAGTAGTATACCAAAATAGGAAACTGGTAAAAATATTATACCGAAAAGGCAACGTCAGGTAAGGTATTGGAGTATAGATTCTCCAATCCCCAGCATAGAAAATACTGCAAGTGTTCGTCGCAGGGCCACAAAACAAGCTCAAATATTGAACTCGACTCAAAATATATTAAATTTGAAAGCAAGGCGTTCTAGAAAGGAAGTACCTATAACTAAAATGAAGAAAAGGACTGGAAATAAGAGACGAAATGAGTATCAAAGGAGAACATAAAATCAGGAAAAGAATAAATAAAGAAGCAAAAGAAGAGTAGTTATTGATATTTTTAATTTTGAATTATTGTCATTTTATTTTTAGTTTTTGTTATTTTAACATTTTGATTTTTGTAATATGCCAAATTTGGAAAATGTAATTTAAAAAGATTTTTTTATTAGGTCCATCTCTCCTTAGTGAGTGGTCCAACTCACCCATACAGTGTGGGAGAGTTGGACCAATGTTATCTTTTGTTTGATCACAAATTTTACTTTTAAGAAACCGTCGCTTTGCCATATAAATTGTATAAATGGTTCATTAATAAATGTATATTGATGTAACACCCTAAGCGTGCGTTTTAGTTATTCAGGGAAATAATACGAGGCTGCCAAAAAAAAGTGGTCCATCTCTCCTGAACTTACCCTATATGGCTTAAAATCATATGTAGACACTGCAACAAGGATCACAGGGCACTCAGCCACATTAATAGATAACATATTCTCAAACCTATCTACTGACCTACTTTCTTCAAAAATCTCTTCTACTGGCCTCTCAGATCATGAAGGTATCTTCGTCTCAATTAATAACACCACAAAAAATCAGGTATATTATAAAAAGTCCCGATTGTTTTCTAAAGCAAACAAAGAAATATTTCTCAGCAAAATTATCAGTGACGACTGGGACGATATTATTAATTCCGAAAACGAAAATGCTGATCTAATATTTACTCTTTTCTTCAAAAAAATTAAGTCTCATTTTGACAGCAGTTTTCCCGAGAAAGAAAGAAAAATAAAAAATCCTAACCTAAAGAAATCCTGGATATCTAAGGGAATTAAAGCTTCGGCTAAGAATCTGAGGTCCCTTCGTTTTATACGAAAGTTTAAATGCGATGATTTTGTTATGAAATTTATAAATAAATACGAGAAAATATATAGGCGAGTGGTTAGGAATGCCAAAAGAAATCTAATCCGAAATGAAATATTAAATTTGAAAAATAATTTAAAAGAATTATGGCAGCTTGTAAATGATAAAATGGGCAAAGGAAAAAAGTGCTACTCTAACATTACTCTTAACCGAAAGGGCCATACGGTCGAAGATCAAACAGAAGTAGCGAATATGTTCAACACTTTCTTTTCCCAAATCGGTCAAATATCACAATCAAACACCTCACAGAACAATCTAACAGGTGGGCACAATATACCTTACAGCAGACATATTTTCTTCATGCAGCCAACTGATGCAGTTGTTGAAATAACAAAAATAGTGAATTCCATGAAAAATAAAAAATCCTCAGGAATTGACGATATCGCAATAGACATGGTAAAACTGACACTTCCGTTTATAGTTGACAAATTAGCCTATATATTCAATATATCTCTCCGAGATGGAATTTTCCCAGATCAATTCAAAATTGTAAAATTATTCCTATACATAAAAAAGGTCCAAAAACTGAAATAAACAACTACAGACCAATAGCGTTGCTACCTGTTTTTTCCAAAGTGCTTGAAAAAATAGTAAATTCAAGGTTGTTAAAATACATAGAAAATAAAAATATCCTAACAAAATCTCAGTTCGGTTTCAGAAGAAATAAAGGTACAATCGATGCACTGAACAACGTTCTGAGAAAAATGTACAATGACATGGACAAGAAACTTTATTCAAGTACCGTATTTTGCGATTTATCAAAAGCGTTCGATATGGTAGACCATCAAACACTGCTAACTAAACTCGACAGATATGGAATCCGAGGAAATAGCTTAAAATGGTTCAGCAGCTATCTCTCAAAAAGAAAACAAGCTGTACAATTAGACGACTGCACAGGTGGCGTATTGAAAAGAACCATTTCCGATGAGTGTGAAACGAAGAGCGGTGTTCCTCAGGGAAGCATCCTGGGACCGACCCTTTTCATTCTATATGTTAATGATCTCCCATCTATAGTAGCTCACTCAAATATAACTTTGTATGCAGATGACATGCCAGCATAAGCTTTGCAGATGCCAAAATAGAGAATGTAGTGAAAACGTTAAACCATGAATTGGCTCTGTTGAATACCTGGTTCGAGAAAAATAATCTGTCTCTTAACACATCCAATACAGTATTGATAGAATATTGATAAACCTTAAACTTAATGAATCATGTCGCGGTCACTTCAAAAATCTCGGTATTCTAACGCTACCATCACTATACATATTTAAATGCATAAAATTAATATTAAAAAACATAGTAAAAATGAAGACCCAAAAAGAAATTCACTCGCATTTCACCAGATGTAGGCACAATTTAGCATTACCCCGTCCATCTCTGGAATTATTCAAAAGAGATCCAAATTACGTTGGAATGGAGTGTTACAATAAGAATGCCTAAGAATATCAAAAGTATATGTAGATACGGAAATATCACCCAATTTAAATCGAAATTAAAAGGCTACCTTATTGCGAGAGAATTATATAATATTAACGAATTATAATTAGATTACTGACAATTTCCATCTCGATTTTTTTTATTTAACTTGACATTTGTACCATTTTATTGATTATTATATTATTACTATTATTTCTAATTGTCTCTCATAATCAATTATAATTCTTACTTACAGGACCATTTAATTTTAATATTATAATTTCATGACTATCTGTAGTTATAAATATCTAATATAACTCAATTATGTGGTGAGTCTCTAATGAAATATTTAGTATACATTTTAAAGTTATTTTAACATTAAGCGGCTATATAAAATGTCTAAACAACTATGTAAAGTTTTTTGAAGACAATAAATGCGATTTGATTTGATTTGATTTCATTCATTAATCACTTTCAATTATTTGATTTAAATTATTTCTTACCCGTCTAGTAATAATATTAAAATGTTGATTTATATTTTATTTCAAATCAATAATACTCGATGTAGTGGATACATTTAATCTACACCAAGATATATTCAACGCATATTATAAAAGTTTAATTACACTACATTACAATTTCGTCGTGTCCAATTGACGGCTAAATACCGCTCTTGGACGTGTCAAAATAATTGGGTTATGTAGTAAGTTTCGTTACTACTCTTTACTGAACAAACATAGGTAGTCAAGAATTAACTACTAGATTGTCGAGCTATAAATATAAATAATCAAAATAGAAGCCTAATATTTGAAGTAGTTAGTAATTAGTAAAATTATTTACCAAATTGTCAGTAAAATGTTAAATAATCAAATTAAATCTACGTTATGCATTTTAAACTAAAAGTACAGATATAAGACCATATAAAATAATCAGACAATAAGGCTCTACTTTTTTAAGTAATTTAAATGGGCACAATATTTGAAAAATCATGGCCCTCAAATTCGGCCAGATCAGCATCTCCTTGATGTTTTTTTTAAATTGTATGTCCTCCAGCTGTTTAAATTTTGTAGGGAGTAGATTATAGAATTTAATGCTAAGGTACAAGTAGCTTTTATGTAATTTTTCCAGTCGTATTCGGGGTACGCATAAAAGGGAGCTACCGCGGGTATGATGCGAGTGAATGTCTGCATTAATTGGTGTTTCTGCTAGGTGCTGTCTAGCATACATTAAACACTGGTATATGAACGCCGAATACATAGTCATTACCCTTGCCTTGATGAAATATTCCTTGCATGAGGTCCTAGTCGTTACCTGATACATGCTGCGCAGTGCTCTCTTTTGCAAAAGGAAGATTCTTTTACTGGTTGGAGCATTTCCACAAAATAGTAGTCCATAAGTCATTAATGAGTTAATGAGTTAAAATAATGTTTACCTTAGAACAGATCCCGACCTAGTTAGGTGATATTGCCATTGATTTAGGCAATGAATTATTTTTCTGGTATTGATGCAATGTAATAATAAATATATTTGTGCATATTACCTAGGTTCTAAAATTGTATACTTACATGACATATATGTATTACTAAAATGAATAAATAAATAAACGACAATGATAAATTGTTTGATTCGTTAATCTTGGATAAACTGAATGAAGAAGGAGTAGATTTAGGAAATAATAAGCAAGGGGCTTAAGATCCTAAAGAACGATAGCACAATCTAAGATTTTCTCTATGGAGAGATGATTATAGATCAGAGATTTCATATTTATTTATCTGTCTCTGTGTGCGTTCCGCAGATTTATCGATCTCTTCTATTAAGCTGACTTTAACAGCATCTTAACGGTTTGGTGCGTCGAACGGTATTTTCGCCTCGACGGGGCTGACTTCATGGGAAACGTTATTCAGCTCTTTTATCGTCTTACTTTTATTTATGCCATTGGCAATTTGCAATGTACCTAAAATGGCATCTGGACCAAATTGTTACCTATTTACTGTTTTGGTCCTATAGTTTTACAATAAAGAAACTCAAGAATTTCCTCCCCGAGGAAAGAAAAATCACAATCTGCCAATCTATTCGCCTTCCTCTCCTTGATTATTCAGATGTTGCCTTTCTCGAATAAAGGAAGATCTAGACACCAGGGTAGAAAGGCTGCAAAATGTCTGCATTCGATTCATGTATGACCTAAGAAAGTTTAACCATATTACGGAGTACAGAAGGAGACTTCACTGGCTGACGACCCGAGAAAGGAGAGATACGAGAGTCCTAGATTTGCTCTTCGGAATCCTGAAGGGGGCCGCTCCGAACTATCTTATAAGTAGGTTCAAACCTCTATCTTGTCACGGGCGCCCTCTGAGATCTGAAGACAACCTACTGCTCTCGATCCCTAGTCACAGTAGTGATTTCTTCTCGCACTCCTTCTCTGTACGCGGAGCCCTCTCTGTAATGCTTTACCCACGCGTATAAGAATAACACCCAGTTTGTTTTGCTTCAAACGCAGGCTCAAAGAATACTTGAACCCACGCTCGTAAACTTTTCCCTATTTTTTTCCTCCCTATTGCGTTCCCTGCGTCATTATAGGTTTATTGCTTGTTTTTTCTTAAATTTATTGTTTTGTTTTCGTGCTGAATTTAAATGTTTAAAATTTAATTTTTTAGTTTATTTTTACCGCATAACATGTTATTCCACTAGGTTAAGGTTAGCTGTAAGATATTGCTTTTAGGCAATAAGCTCGCCTTTTTATTTAAGCAAATAAATCCTTTAATTATTTTTGTTATTATTATTATTGGTTTCATCGCACGTTATTTTTTTATTTATTTATTCAGGAAAATATATAATAATAATTTAAACACTTTGATTCTGCGTCGCTCCTATCTATATTGTATATTGTGAGATGTAAGGGGTGAAAATTATGTATGTATAAATGCGTTGCTATTATTGAAATATCATGAGGATACATTCAGTTTCCGTTCGTCATTTACTAAACAACCAATGAAAGAGGCATTTTTTAAGAATCACCTGTGTAAGTGCTGAAATAGCGGTGTTTTTCTAAAATATTCATTAATCCTTTGAGGACCATAGGCTTTGCGGTAGAGTATTGAATTTGAATTTGATAAAGAAAACTGTTAGAGGGTGATGCAAATAACATATATGTCAAGGTTTGTGAAAATTGGTTTAATAGATTTGGTATAAATTGATGGGACATAAGTGTCTCTGTGGTCCATAAAGATAATAATAATAATAATATTAATAAACTCTTTTTTTGCACTTAATAAGTATACAAAAAAGGCGAACTTATTGCCACATGGCAATGTATTACAGCTAACCTAAACATAGTGGTACATGCGCGCATTGTGAAAATAAAGATTGTTACTTAACATACAGACACGTGGAAGATCCTGTTCTTCATAAAGTGCCATCTTCTATCGGAGGTTGGCTGTCATGCCAGTGGGTTTTTCTTCGGCCAGGTCTTCCAAAATAATGCAAAGTTACAACTTTTTCCAAAGTTTCGTAATTTTATTATTTAACTCAGACATCATACACGCTAAAAAAAGTACTAAAAGAAAAAACAAATAAAGAAAACGCCATAAAAAAATTATTTATTTGTTTAAAATCACCAGAGTTTGTTGGTCTTTGCGATATTTTTTAAAAAATACGGTATATTATTAAACGTTTTTTTGCTAGTATTGAGATACTGATGTCTCAATAACATCGCAAAAATATCATTTGTAAATTATTCATGTTCGATATTTATAAAATATTTTTTTTGATTTATGGGACACATATGGGAGCAAAATATGGGAGCAAAATAATGCTAATGGTGTTGGCCAAACGGCGTTTATCTTCTGGGCAAGATATATTGTGATACCTGCGCTGATCTTGTGTACCACACCGCCCCCACAACCCCAGCCTGAAGAGCCGGAATACCTGGACGAAATGCGCTTTCTCGAGGAAGACGAGCAGGCCCCGATCAGGGTGTCTCAGTTGCTGGACCTGATACACGAGTGCCAAATCGGCACGAAAGAGGAAAATATTATGCTCCTAAATATTATCCTCAAAACGGACCTACCACGCCGTGCCTCGAGTAAAGGAGTGTAAGATTGTTCTTACACCTTCTAAGAATCCTGCCTCAGGGTGAACAGCCCTGAGACGCCATATGCTCGAAAGCCGGGTCAATGGACCCGACTCACACGAAGCCCCACCTAACAGTACGAGAAGTGGAAGGAGTCATAGGCCTATATGCAGGGCCTGTCGACCGATATTCGACAGATCTTGTGTTCTTAACAGGTAACAATGTCTCTGTTTGTACGCGATTGAAATTTAAAGCAGCTTTCAAACAATACAGTTTCCTAGTATCTAGTATTTTCACTTCGAGAAACAGCTCATTAGAAGAATACAATTTTGACTTTTTGAATACTACACGATACGTTCACGCGACATACTTCATTTTTAGACAGCAAATCACTACATAATAAATAGAAGTGTATCAATTTATTGATCAGTGGCTTGTTCAGTGGCTTGTGTTGCCACAGCACAAACCTCAGTCATCAATCCCTCATAAAATGTTCATAGTTTCACACTATTGTCCATTTTAAACATAATCTTACCCAAAGGCATGTGAATGTTTCATAAATATAGTCGAATATCATTCACTTTTTTTTGGTGACATTGTGATATACCGACAACACACACGAACCTCGAGTGAAACTGATTTTTATCGCCCATGACACAGACTCGTTTTATTTATGGATTATTTATGGATGAGCCCGTCGCTCATATTCCAACCCATAATAATGACCGACATTCTACGCTCAGTGAAAACGCAATTGCATTTAACATTTAAATTAATATCACGAACCACTCTAACCGTAGATTGAGATGACTTTGTAACCCATAGAATTTCTTTATTTATCCATTTATTTAGGTCCATAAAACATTAACATTAAATTACAAAACAAAAAAATATTTTCTTAGCCTAATAATATTTAATAAAACATTTTATTTAGTTACCTAACTCGGAAAGAGATTTAAATACTGCATGGTTTACTACCTCACTAGGTTTACCACCTTTATCGAGGTGGTACCAACAGAAATTTTACATTACCTGCCGAAAGGGAATGTTATTTCTGATCTTAGTTTTTTTAACGTTTAATGTCAGGGTCCCTTGGCTCCTCTCTGGCAATTTATTGTTCTTTAAGTTTGCAATACACTACCGAATCTGCTATTGCAGAAAACCAGAGAAGTTGCTTGATGGAAGGTTTAATAAAGACTGTTTGTCGCGAGCCATTCTCGCAGCGATTATACATTTTTGCAAATGACAACGATTACTGTTTTAATTACTCCGTCTACTTTATGCGTATATCAACATTGATTTCCGCTGTACAAGAGCGGGCTTTTTTAATCTGACCCCCAAGGGCTCTCTAGACGATCAAGCATGCTTGTCAAGCTTCGCGTCGCGGGCTAGGAGGGGACCGTAAACCGAAATATACAAATATAAAAAATATAAAATATGCAAATATAAGGTGGCACTTTCACGTGACGTCATGTGTCAAGTCGCATAACGTAAATCATCAAAATTTCGATAAATCGTGTAAAGGATTAGATGTATTTTATGATTCCATTAATTTAATAAAAGATTCGATCATACCTAGCCTATCTCCTACTTCTTAAGATTTTATTAACTTCCATCCTAATGTACTGTATTATATGATTATTATATTATAACATACTATTTTATTATATCATATTATGTATAATAAATATTATTATCCAATTACTCATACTTCTATTTTGCTCTATCCAAATAACCTATTTAATTATTAATAACAACCTATTTAATTATTACTTTTCTTACTCTTATATAATTATCATCTTTATTATATTTTTTTCTGCTATCAACGTGTTCATGTTATTTCTATGTTAATTTGTAATGCAAGCATTGTAAACCATTCATAGGATAGTAAATTTGTTTCGTTTGAATATGTTTTTAAAATAGTATCATATATTCACTATCTGTAAGTTTGCTATAAAATAAAATAAAAAAATAAAAATTAATCAATCATCAATAAATCATTAATCAAACATCAATAAATCAATCAATCAGCAATCAATCAATCGTCAACCAATCAATTACGTCTAATTATTGTGACTCCCTGGTATAAAACTATAAAATTAGGCATTTTTGGTAAATATTTTTTAAAAAATGCATATTTCCTGTGATTTACGATCCCCTCCCATGCGACGCGAAGCATGCTTTATCGTCTAGAGCAGAGGTTCCCAAACTTCTTTGTCTCGTAGATCTCTTTCAAAATTTACTGGTTTCGGTGGACCCCTTGCTGCTACATTTCTACCATATTCCCATACATTTCTACTATATTTTTCACGCCAACGTAGACCCCCGTCGAGTCTCCCGTGGACCCCTGGGGGTCCACCTGGACCACTTTGGGAATCACCGGTCTAGAGAGAGCCCTTTACATTTTATTGTGGCGTACCCGCTACAAACGATTAATGCAAAAGTAATTTAAAATTTAATATTTAATTATTATCAGAATTAAAATTAGTTACTTTAAACCTAAAATTAAAATATTGAAGAGAAGAATAATATGATATTTAAATTTAATATGATAATTATACATAATTATAATAGAACATGACGATAAAAATAATTTATAATAGAACATAACGATTTGACATGCTAATTTCTAATATCATATAGAGGTGTAATTATTAAGAATTAATACATAAGAGACGTAAGTTTGCATAATATACCTTCATATGTAGGAATATGCTTTTTCAAGAATCTTTAGTAATGCTGCGTAGTCTTCCCTAGATTTATTTAGAAGCCAATTTAGAACGACTCATCGCATACAAGAGGAAGTTAGGTTATGACAAAACTAAGAATTCCAAATTTACAATTTAGTAGAACAATCAAAGACGGTGGAAGAGAGAGAAGACGCCATTGATTGAAAAGCCAAGTAATTCGTAATGCGGCGAATAGCATGAAGTGGAAGAGAAATTTCAACGCGTAGAGACGCAAATTGCTGAGCAAATCGAGAGACGATTCTTGCGGTTTCGTATTTCTTTATGCAAATCGGCGAAAGAAAATATTCAACATAAACAGCTATCGTGGGCATAAATGAATGCGGCAGAATTTAAAAGAGACTAAGGGGTAGAAAAGAACAATTAAACAAACAGCATTTAAAGCATTTGTTTTATTTGTTATGGTTATTTTAATACTTCTATGTGTACCCATTTAAATTTCTTTTTTTTACTAATTTTTAATATATACTGTTATAAATGATTACCTTACTCGATTTTATAGCAAATATGATTATTTAAATACTAACTAAATATAGATAATTTTCGTTTATTATAATTATGGTTAACAATTATTTTATATTTTCAATTTTACTTTGATTGTCCAGCTAATTACGACCAAATCTGGTTCTGAAACAATTATCCGTTGAGTATGATACGACCAGATCTGGTTCCGCGTTTTTTTTCACTTCTTTGACGTTCTCATATTTATTCATAATTATCTAATTGTTTTACAAAATGATATTTCAATATTCTATATTCGAAATTTCAATGCAATCATTGTGCAGTTGTTCTTTTTATGATTGGTGTAGTAGTTTCGTAGTTATAGTACTTTAAGGTCGATGTCGCCGAAAATCCTGCAAAAGAGACAGATGCATCCATGAAAATACCCATTTACTCCAAGGGTTAATAACATTTATTAGTGTATTCTTTCAAATGTATTATGTTCTTTTCTTTACTTACATTTTATATGGGCCCATACATGAATTAATAACAATTTAAATATCCTATTTAAAACAGGCCATAGCCTAGTTAGGTGACATTAAAATAGTATCACTGGCAAAAGGTTTTGGCATATCATGTTATCAGTTTTTGCTACTGCAGTATTGTCTATGACATTTTAATTGCTCGTGTCCATTTTACTGTAGATTATTGTGAAAGGCAAATTAAATTAAATTAAAATAAAATAAATATTGTGTGTTTCAACTTTTATTCTAAGGTATTCTTTAATTCCTCCCCGGAATCTAATATGCCTATCTTGTACAAGAATTTCATGGATCACGCCCCAAAATATGAGATCATCAGTCTTCCAATTTTACCGGTTTTTTTTTTGTATCTCAATCGTGCCCTGATGATGATTCACCCGAGCAAGAGTCAAGGCCGTTTTACCTTCGAGATTGCCGGTTGGCGAAGAGTTAAGCGTTCTAATCGCCTCATCTAAACCGCGTTCCTTCACCTCTTAGCCACTAGCAAGAGACGATGCTCTACCCGGGCGTTGTTTACTAGCGTATGTTAGCGAGTAGCATTAGATTAGTCTTCATTATCATCAATCATCGAAATCTAAACGTTTTTATGCAACGTAAATAATTGAGTACACATGCTGAACGTCAAAAGATAGTAATAGTTTATCATATTTTATATTTTTCACGACGGATTCTATGACTTGCTCCACTGGAAGCCACCGCTAGAGAAAACCAAATGGCCACTTTTTTTGATACTATTATTGTCAATACAAAATAAATGACATTTGTGGGTTCTTCCTATAAAGGGAGAACTCTATAGACGAAGAACATATAGGAGGAGGAATATTCCTATAAATGTATAACATATTGATGTTCTTTCTGTTGACTCATGGGCATGTCACGCTTTCAGCTGAATCCTTCGTCACGATGTAAGTGGCTTTTATAATTATTTGCTTTATAATCATCTTATTGATCAATTCTATAAAGAATATATACAAAAAACTATCAAATATTTCTATATATATATATATATATATATATATATATATATATATATATATATATATATATATATATATATATATATATATATATATATATATATATATATATATATATATATATATATATATATATATATATATATATATATATATATATATATATATATATATATATATATATATATATATATATATATATATATATATATATATATATATATATATATATATATATATATATATATATATATATATATATATATATATATATATATATATATATATATATATATATATATATATTTTGAAATTATGTTTATTACTAAATAAATGAAATGATAAAATAATGAAAGGGCACTTATCTGGTCTGTGGTGACCAGGAGTGACTCCACGCCTTTTTCTTCTCTTCTTTCAGTATTTGCTAGGTGTTTCCTGCTGTGGTATTGGAACCTGAATGTCTCCTACAGCGGCAACACAACAAAGTGAGACGAGAATGAATGCTGGAAAATAATAGGCGATTAGTGTTTCTTAAATATTAATGATTGTTATAAAATGTATATCAATATTTCGGCTCAGCCGTCGTCATATCTTGACGACGGCTGAGCCGAAATATTGATATACATTTTATAACAATCATTAATATTTAAGAAACACTAATCGCCTATTATTTTCCAGCATTCATTCTCGTCTCACTTTGTTGTGTTGCCGCTGTAGGAGACATTCAGGTTCCAATACCACAGCAGGAAACACCTAGCAAATACTGAAAGAAGAGAAGAAAAAGGCGTGGAGTCACTCCTGGTCACCACAGACCAGATAAGTGCCCTTTCATTATTTTATCATTTCATTTATTTAGTAATAAACATAATTTCAATTTGAAAAAATAATAATTTACACATTTACAATCAAATATATATATATATATATATATATATATATATATATATATTTATATATATATATATATATATATATATATATATATATATATATATATATATATATATATATATATATATATATATATATATATATATATATATATATATATATATATATATATATATATATATATATATATATATATATATATATATATATATATATATATATATATATATATATATATATATATATATATATATATATATATATATACATATATATACATATATATACATATATATATATATATATATATATATATATATATATATATATATATATATATATATATATATATATATATATATATATATATATATATATATATATATATATATATATATATATATATATATATATATATATATATATATATATATATATATATATATATATATATATATATATATATATATATATATATATATATATATATATATATATATATGTATATATATATATATATATATATATATATATATATATATATATATATATATATATATATATATATATATATATATATATATATATATATATATATATATATATATATATATATATATATATATATATATATATATATATATATATATATATATATATATATATATATATATATATATATATATATATATATATATATATATATATATATATATATATATATATATATATATATATATATATATATATATATATCTATATATATATATATATATATATATATATATACATATACATACATACACACATAAATACATTGTATATAATAAAGTAATAAGTAGTGCGTATTTTATAAATATTTAAATTAATTATCGTTCCTGAGCTTTTCTTCGACTGCGTGAAGAAAAGGCTTCCTGTCCAGAGAAAAAATGTCAAGGTCATTAAACCTGTTATTAAAAGAGTTGGCTAACCGTATCATAGTAGAGTTGCTGAAGTGGCTTGTATTGCATCTGGGCACGTGAAACAAACGAGAAACTCGGGTACTTCTGGGGGGCACTCTCAAGGAAATTCTCTCAGTTAAAGCTGGACAGTCTATTAAACCATGAAGGATGTCATATCGGAAAGACATGTCGGTTATGGTCCGTCTATTATAGATTTGTAGATTCTCTTTATACTGTTGTCTACATTTGAGTAACTACTGGCAGCGGATCGCAAATGTAAAGCCGTGTGAGTTTTGAAGCCATTCACCTCTGTGGCTGTCGGTGTATGTGGTAGTGGTGCAGCTAACTCGACTTTCTACGGCAGCATTCGTTCGCATGTCCGTCCTTAAGTAGGCAAGCTATTACACATATCGCAGCGTTGGCCGCTCCAACTAGGAAGTAGCGAACCTGGGTTATCTCGTCCATCCTTACGCCAAATAAACCAGCCTCTTTTATGAGTGTTGCTATTTCAGATGTAATATAGTCTGAAATCTATGTAGCGAATCAGAGATCATCTCCATATAGATATTAGGGTTCTCTCTTATTTTACACATCCCTGATTACGGTGACTGCACATACATTACATTACAATACATTTACATTTGAAGGGTTACGGGGACGAAAGATCAAAATCAATTTGACATTTTAGGATGAGATACTTTTTTATAAGGTATCCATTTAACTAAAATGTATTATATTTAGAATCGAACAAACCCTGTCTAAAAGGTCTTGATTTAAGATAGTATTTTTTTTAATGTAATTACCATTTTTTTCAATGGCTTTGATTGTTTCTGTCCGGTAACTTAGTGATTCCCAGAGAGGTCTATATAGACCCCAGAAGTCGATTTGGAATTGCAAGTGGTCCATGCCAGTGAGAAAAAAATGGGGGTGCATGAGATGTAAATGGAGGTCCTCGTTGGCGGACCTCATTTAAGCAGGTCATCATAAATATTTAGTCGATCCGTAAATGTCTCATTACAGCCAAAACAGATTGTGTGTGTACAGCATAGTATTTTAAAGGAAACAAGCTCCTCACTACTACTACATAGTATTTTAAACTTGTATTAATGGCAATAAACAAACGCGTGCATCACAAGTGTCATGTGAGTAAATCAACACACAACTCAAATTGCATCACTAGTCGATTGGGGAGGCCAGCGCACACGACTAATGTGGAAAGGTGCGAGCGAGACAAGTGAATAAACTGCCCTTCATCGGGTATCTGTGCGAGCGAGTACAATAGACGCGTCATACGAATGAGAAAGCAATATAGTGCTACGTACATGTGCAGTATGTATGGCTTTCTCAAATGCTTGGTACTTCAAGGTCGTGGATTCTTAGACATGAACGCGCACCGTGCAAAATTAAAACATTTTTCCATAAAGCTACGAATAAAAATTGTATTTTTTTTTTCATTTTTACAACTGTCCACTTTACTAATATCCTTTACCTATCTAAGTGATGACAGGCAGGCAGGCAGGGGGTCTACGCAAAACCAAAAAGCAAACCAACTTGTCTACGGGACAGAAACGTTTCTGCGGTAATCTTCATTTTCGTTGTGACCAATTATTGACGGTTAAACACCGTCCTAGACCTGTCAAAATATGTGTGTTAGGTAGTAAGTCTTGTTACTACTCTATACTTAACATATGTATGTACATAGGTAGTCAAGAATAATCAGATTGTTAAATAATGGTATCTAAAAAAATACATATATTAATTAAAATAGTCAATTATTTGGAATCTACTCAAAGTTATTTAACGTAAAATCTTATTACAAAATATAATAAAGGTTTATTTATTATAATAGTCAATAATAAGAATTGGTACCTACTAAAAGTTATTCATCGTAATAACCGAAATAGTTGGAATAGCCAATATTGGAATAGCCTAATAATTGGAATAGCCAATAATTCGATTAGATACGTACTAAATGTTATTAGAATCGAAGACTATAGCGGTTGTTTGACATTATAAATAAGATAAAAACGAATTTACCGAGTGAAGTTAGTAACACCTGACGTTTCGGCGACGTTGCAGCCGCGGTTGTGATTCGACGTTGCAGAGTCTACCCTAGACAACGGCGGTTGCAACGTCGCCGAAACGTCGGGTGTTAGAAACTTCACGCGGTAAATTCGTTTTTATCTTATTTATGAAAGTTATTCTTCGTAATATCCAAAGTAGTCAGTAAAATGTTAAATAATCAAATTAAAGCTACATCATACATTTAAAGCTAAAAGTAAAAAGACGAAATAAATTAATCAGATAATAAGGCTCTGCTTTTAAAGTATTTTTGGAAATACTACTTCTCGAATTACGTTAGATTATAGAACAGATGGCTAATAAGCATCCCTTGATCATCAATATCGTTTAGATGGGTACAATGTTTGAAAAGTCATAGCCCACGAACTCGGTCAGATCATAGAAAGGGTGGCCTATCAGAATATCCTTATTTTTTTTTTATTTCACGTCCTCCAGCTGTTTATTAGTGGTGGGAAGTAGATTATAGAATTAATTAGGATCATAGAATTTTACGGTTTCAATTTCTGTGTTGATATATTTATAAACAATTCAAAAAGGATTTTGGATATAGCGATAATATGATATAGCGTGAAGTTTGATATATTTGTTCTTATCAAATCGGTTTTGTCTTTGATTTTTAGTTGTCTAGAAGTAACTGTAAATATCCGAAACACATCTTTCCGGAGAATGTCGTCGAGCGCCATTGAAAAACCTTGCGTTTACAAAATAAAAAAAATGAACTGCAAATACGGCAACAATGGTCGGAAGCCGACCTTCTCGCCTCATCAACTAGAATGCGTCGACAATCAATCGCCATTCGCTTAGGAGACGCTAAAAAGTCACGACGGCATTCACGACATAATATCTTTTATTGTAGACACACGATTTTGCGCCGGCTGCGGTTTGTGGGTGCGACTGTTGCGGTCATTTACACCTGAACCATTACAGAGCCTAGTGTTTGCGTGTTCTACATTACACGTCAAATAATCTTCTCTGTTGGAAGTTGGAATCTGAAAAATCTTTATGGTCAGTTTAGATCTTTTGTATCTATGTTTTTCTGCATATTTCTCATAATATATAGTATATTATTAAATTAAACTTTAGTCACATGAAGCTTTAGACTTTTATATAACTACTCGTGCAACATAAAATCGAAGACTATCGCGGTTATTTGACATTATAAAGATGATAAAAACGACCTACAGCGTAAAGTTTGTAGCACCCGACGTTTCGGCGATGTTGGAACCATCGTTTTCGTTGCAACATCGCCTAAACGTCGGGTGCTACAAACCTCACGCAGTAAAGTCGTTTTAACTTTACCGGTCTACCAACCGACGAGAAGATAAGCCGGTAAAGTATTGTGTACGCGCAATTTTTTTTTTCGAGATCAAGTCGGATATATTCATTTTGACGCCCTCCGAGACGATTAAGACCGTTTTCAGACTGAAGTCTATCTGTGTGTCTGTGTGTCTGTCTGTCTGTCTGTCTGTCTGTCTGTCTCTATCTCTCTCTCTCTGTGTGTGTGTATGTGTGTGTTCCTCCACGATAGCGCTCAAATGCGTCATCCGATCGGGCTGAAATCTGGCATGATGGGATCATTTGATCATGGCAAGAGTTAAAAAGATTGTGGTTAAAATCGGTCCACCAGAGGGCGTGCTAGTCATGCTTCAGTCAAGAAATATTGGACTCAGAGACTTGAAATTCGGTACAAAGGTGCCTTGTTATACCGAAATCACATTGCAAAATTTTGGTTAGAATATCTCATATACAAGCAACACAAATAACATTTAAAGTCCGCCATAAATTAATTAAAATACTAAGGTCATTAAAAGCGACGACGCTTGCTGTGCGTGACTCGTTCGAAATTCGAATTCGAATGCTCACGGCGACCTGCGTTTGCGATTTGATTTTTATATTGAATGAGTTTTAATTGCGTTGCGTCGCATATTAATAGGAATTTTCATCAATATCTCATCGACTTTATTTATGAAATATTTATTCATATGAAATAAGTCTCTGGCTACTCGCCGGGAAAGTCTTGGGGTGACACGACTGATTCTCATCTTATTTACTCCAGTAACGTTTAAAGTAAAAACATATGTATTTACTCTTAGTTTAGTTACTCTTTAGTTTATGATGTGAAGTTTAGGGTGCGAGACTCCGCATTTCAATTATTATTATTGTTTCATCTTGATAATTTTAGCATTCGAGGCCACTGTGTCGGCTCGTCTTTAACTTCAATTAAAAATTAATTTTCTGCCGCTCTGATTGTTTTTACATAATAATCTTCCATTCCGGTGGATTGGTGAAGCAAGTTTTTTCCCGCGATGAAAGCGTATATTTATAGAATTTTCGGAATGTTTTCGGGCGTTATATTAGATGACGCTTTGAAATTTTAATTGCTTAAGAACGCCTCTTACATAGATTATGTAACATTTGTATGCCGCCGACTCTCCGCCCATCACTGCTTATACGCATAACTTAATGATATGTCTCTAGAGACGACAATAACGTGATTCAGATTTATGAAACAAAAGAAAAATGAATAGGAATATTAATTAATGAGAAGTGAAATGAATCGTTGCGAGTGGGATTGAAATATTCCTTTTTTTTCCTTCGTTGGGTATGTTCTTAGATAAATTAATTTAGGCTCAAGTCAGAACGAAACAAATTTGAGTCCAGTTCTGCTAGCCATATTTTGCACAAAAAACTCTTTGTTATAATATAGTAGCTGTACCCGCGGTTTCACCCGCCGTTTAATTTAAAAGAAATTGGATTATTTATAAATAATTTGAAGTACTTTGACATAGACAATATTTTTAGTCATATTTCTATGTGGTATTAGTTGCCGCAACCTGATTTAGATAAGGCATGAACAGTTCGGATCTTCTCGGCAATGCTCGGTTCTTGTCGCGGCTGCCCTCGGCCCCCGACCCACCGCGTCGTTTTCGCTTCGCGTTTTTTTTTGCTCGGCTCCTATGGATCGTAACGTGATTTTGAATAGCCCATATATTTTGGGAGTTGATGGGCCCTTGCTGAGTTGGCCACGAAGACCCATTCTGTTCAGGGTTGGTCACACTCACGGGTCTACACCTATCCGACGGCCTCCACGCATGAAGTGCGAGCCTGGGTAGGACTCTGTCCTTATGGTTAGTTTCCCTTGGGAATCAACCTTCTGGCGCTCCTGGACGGTTTGCGCATCGTGCGGCGTAAGCCAATCGATTGCGCACTCTGACTAACAGTCGGGGGAGTCTGGAAGCAGTACTGTTTCCTATAGAACGGGGGTGGTTGCGGGCCTGCGACTGCTCTTGAAACGAACATTGGCTACCCGATACTGGGTGAACAGCTGGGCAAAGGATGCAGTGGTCCGCGATAGATTCGGTATACACCGTTTCACCGCTTCGCAAGGGAGAGGACCACGCAAGCGACCTCGAACTCGTAACCAATCGAGAGACTGGAGTAATCTGGTCGCAATTGGAAGTAAGGACGTGAGAATAAGCCCGCTGGGTAACATTCCTGGCTATCTCACGGTTAAGGCGTTGGCCTCTTACGGGTTTGTGGCGGAGCTAGACGGTGGACTGTTTTTGTCCTAAGTCTTCTGCGCTCACTCCAGGGAGATAGAACGACTAATCGTTAAAACTTCCTGAGGTGACGGGCTCGCCCGCTATAGTCGACAACTCTAGCCCATAATATTACTCAGGAATTGGGATAACAAAAGCAAAATGAATTTTTCAGATCCGACTGGTAGTTCCAGAAATTAGCGCGTTCAAACAAAATAAAAAACTTCGGCTTTAATATTACTATCGATATAATAGTAGACAAAATTTTAACAAAAAGAAAAACCGGTTTCCAAATTTTTTGATAAGTATAGCAGCTATGCCATGGTGATACTTAGAACGGGCTATCATAATTGAACGCGTATACTAAATTTTATGTAGGTATGTGCTGTTGATTGCTGAGGAGTTCCCTCGTTGGCAGCCAACCCTGGGTGCAGCAGTCAATGGTGAAACTAAGAACGGGCTGTCGGAATTGAATACATATACAAAATTTTGTGGCTGTGCTGTTGACCGTTGAGGAGTTCCCTCGCCGGGAGCCAGCCCTGGGTGCAGCAGCCATGTCATGATAAAACTTAGAACGGGCTATCATAACTTAATGAGTATACAAAATTCGGGGTGTGTGCTATTGACCGTTGAGGAGTTCCCTCGTCGGGAGCCAACCCAGGGTGCAGAATCAGGTCATGCTTACCATAAAATAAATGAATTGTCATCGGAATTGAACCAACATGTAAATTTTCAATCTCATATATTAATTAAATACTATTAGGTAATATTTTAGGAGTTCCCTTAATTCCTCATGGATCCCATCATCAGAACAGGACTTTGATAAAAATGGGAGCAATCTGTAAGTATATTCTTTCGAATAAAATAAAATCAAATCAGTTCATAAATAGCAGAGTTCTGAGGTAACAAACATTAAAAAAAATATATTCATAAAAAAAAAGATTGATAACCTCCTTTTTTTGAAGTCGGTTAAAAGTTACAGGGGAAATTATGAATGTCACTTTTTTGTGAGAATAGCACACTAATGATGTCTTCTGGCTTGTTCCCAAACGAATCGAATCGATTTTGGAGATAAAGATCATAGTCTGCCATTAAATGAAAGGAGAAGAAAACATGTGACGGGAAGACTAATCAAGGTCCACGACAGTCCACGTGGTGACGGTAGATCTTGATCAGTCTTTCTTGTCAGGTCCGGAGTGCCCTGAGGACCCTCCTGTTGACACTGAGGAAGAACAATGATCAGAAATACTGACCAAGGCAATGACTCCACGTTGTCGCTTTTTCCTAAGGTATAAGGTAAAATATATATTTTTTTAAGAGACTCAAATATTATTATTATTATATTATTATTAGTTTTCGCTTTTTTCTAAAGTATATTGCAAAAATGTATTTTTTTAGAAACTTAAAGTATCTGCTCAAAATATATTTTATCTCACCCTTGCTAAATTATATATTTTTAAGTTAGTAAATTTTTAAAATAAAATTATCAAAAATTTCAAAAAGTAATATTGGTTATTGTTGCCCGTGATCCTTTATATGTATAATATGCATTAATAAAACAAGTATATTTATGTCTTTGAATTTCTGCAATAAAAGTCCTCCCTTTATTTTATAAAATCTGCGTGGAAATTAGATGTTATTGCTCAGACGAAATAAAATTTGCATCAGCTTGCGTACTAAAATAAATGCGGTTATAAAACAGTACAGTTTACTGTAAAACCGAGGTGGTTAGATGTTGCTAAACATGGCGTGCTAGCAGTTTATGGGTGGACGAATAAACGAACAGGATGTTTCATCACGGTTTATAAGTCGTGGTGTGAAATTTCACAATTTAATATATTTCGATGAGGAATGTATATTTTACTTTAATTATTTTTTTCGGTAACAAAATTATATACTAATTTTCTGATTACAAAGATTAAACACTGACAGCTCGGAAGCGCCAATGACGCCTTCAGTAATCAAAATCAAAGGATCGACGCAAAGATGTAATTAAAACTACGTATATATATATACGATTAAAAATTCTATCACGATATGATAAGTCTGTGACGTTCACGATTAGAAAACCGCAAAAATACGGGCATCGCATCACGTACCTACTTGTCCTATATTCTATTTTATATAGATATGCGACAAAGCGTGAAATCGATGAATAATACAGAATGTTTTACTGTCTATTTGGAAAGTAGTGTACGGTTTCGTGCAGCTTGGGCCATAAGATCCACTGTGTTTTCGGGTCGGTCCAACTCACGATTCAGCTCCTACTCAGTAGCCTCCTCGGTGGAAGTCTACCCTGAGTAGGACTCTCGCGTCCCAGGCCGCACGGATGGTGGATCGATTTCCTTTGGGGGTTGCCTCCCGGCGCTACTGGACGGTTTGCGCACCGTGCGGCGACAGCCAATCGGTTGGGCACTTTGAATAATTACTGAAGGATTCGGGAGACTATAGAAATATACTGTTTCTTAATCAGCGGGGGTGATTTTAATTGCTTAAGAACGCCTCTTACATAGATTATGTAACATTTGTATGCCGCCGACTCTCCGCCAAAGTTTTATTATAATACTTTTAATGCTATCCGACGATGTTTTGTAAATTTTTGTGGTCTGAAATATTAAATGTTTTTGGCCAAATGATGACACCATGCCAATTGGGCTTCAAACAACCAGAGTATGCCAAATACCATACAGTAGAGTTACTCTCGAGCCACAGGGCCGTTGCGGGAAAAGAGTGCGAAGAAAATGGGCAGGGGGTACGTCTTGGCGAAGGCCTTTAATTATCGTTACGCGCAGGTAAAGGCTGGCGACGTTTTCGAAAGTTTGGGGCGAGTAGCGGACATCTGGCGGCCATATCCGAGTCCTTACGACTCGTGACGTATTCGCTTCGATTTCAATTTTGTTCTAAGATAAGCTACTGTCTGGTATACTGTAACACAATAGACCCCCAAATAAATGCAATACTTCATCATCTCGATCGACACTCGAGACAACTTTACTTCTTGTAGGTATAATAATTATTATTTCCATACGATGATTTAACATATGACATTTTTCTCAATACCAAAGGTTTTAGTTCCGTATCGATTATATTAAAGGTCATGTCGTGAAGATTATCATAATGGATATAAATGTATAATAACATAATGAAAGTAATTTGAATTAATTTGTAATGTTAAGGGGTGTAATTGTTATTATTTTATTATCGACTTCCAGGGATCGGGTACAAAACTTACTTATCAGCAATAGTAAATTCTTATAACAGTTATTACCTGTCATCATTAAAGTCACGTGAGAACTAGCAATAGCAACGACGTAGTAGCATTGAGCCATTTTCACATTTTAATAGCAGTTAATATTTTAATCAGTAGGTAGTCGTTTCTGTCCTCGCGTCTCAAAACCAAAGATGGGACAAGCAATGCTGGTTGCACAATAATCCAATGCCGTAATATTTTCATAGCAATTAATTATTGATTTGATGCCAGCGATTCTAAACGTTCAGGACGAGTTCAAAATGTGGGTTAGTTATATAGTTCTAAAAAACTAGGATATTAGCATTCCGATCGAACCAGTCACAATTATTCCTAATTCCGTGAGGTTTATCAAACCAGTTCATCACAATCGGCGTTTACGAGCGCATCAACTGTTTTTTTTTTGAATGACTAAAACACTATAGGAAGAGTACCATTAGGATTATTTAGGAAAACCTGTTTATAATTAGGATTTAGCCGATATTTAGCCGGATACGTGAGCAGCACCGTGAGGGAGGTGACTATGAGCATGACATAGACAAAAAGTATCTAAATATATTTTTAAAAATACAAAACACGACTGCCGTTATAAAAAGTGAACTACTGTATTTATAATTATTTTTATTACGGGTTTTTTATGAAATATTAGTGGTTGATGTATTTATCCATACATATACATATATATTTTTGGAATGTACTCAATCAGACTCAATTTATGTAAATTTAATGATATTTAGAGATTTGATATTTAGACAACTATTTACTTGATATGTGGATAGTTAAAGACACACTATGACCCTTTGGTACCTTATGACACTCAGGATGAGAAATAATGACCGTATTTCACGCCAAAGCGTAACACTGCGATTTATATTGAAGACGCTGCATTCTCCTTATTTGAGAGCAATGGGTCGAGGTATGACACTCGGGATGACATAACAATTCTAAAAATACCGCATACTTTTAAATCAGTTCCAGCGTTTAGAAGTTATGGTGGAATAAAGAAACACTTAACACTGAACACTTAACACTCCTTTTTTGTTGGGCAGTCGTGTAAAAACTACTACGGATGAAATCAAAATTCGATCAACGACAATATATATTCTTTGCACCTTGGACATATAGTATGTTTTGCGATACAATGACTGAAAAATACGAAACGACGATACAAAATAAGACGTTTGCGCGGATTATCTTACTTTATTTAATCAAGAAAATCATGACATCAGAGCCACTTCTCACGATCTTTATGCGTTGACATTGTAACGGAACACGGAGACGTTTAGTTTGCTCAATGCATTATATGGGTGTGCCGGTGGTTTTGAAACTTTCTAGGTCGTCTATTTTAGTTAAGGCATTCTGTCAGCCGCCGGTTTAATTTACTATATTAATATGACTAATTAATGATCTATTCTATTTATCAATATTCTACTGCCTGTGTGACGACACGACTTCGGCTGCCCGCTTTGCCTCAACGATCAATCGCTGAACAACATACACTTTGTAATCCCGGGATCGCCGGCAATGAATATAAAAAATGAAGACTGGTCTTAATTAATTTACTGTTATAAATAAAACAATGATATACACGTTTCAAATGTTTCTTCATTCCTGTCGAAATTAAACAAATTAAAAAAAACGGACAGAGAAGACAATTTCAAAAGTAATCTTCATTTTAACTATTTAATTATGTTGAATATGTAGTATTTTTTTTGCGATATTTCTTAAGACATGTTGGTCCACATAAGCAGAGGCTTTCGAGTATGAAGGCATTTGGTTTTTTTTTCAGTTGTAGAGCATACTTTATCAATTATTGTTACTTGTTGGAGCGGCTTCTTTTTCTGTTGGCAGCATACTTTCAGCAAAGTGTCGTCCGAAGAGGTTTGACCAATTTTCAGGCACGGTTTTGTACTCCAAATGTAATGGTATGCTCCTGAACACCTACACCGCAAGTAGGGACAAATTCCCTGACTGTCTATAATTTATTTCTATTTCTGTGTATGCTTAAATATCTAAATGTTTATGGTTAAAAATTATCTCCAAAGGGGACTTGTTGTATATTTTAAACACGTATTAAATCTCGGTATAAAGTCTACGCTTGTATTTCAAAGCAAAATATTGAGAGAAAACGCCTTCAATGCCTTAATTGATTTCTGTCCATGAGAGTTTTACAGCAGAGATGATAAAAATTTACCATTAAAATGGCGAAACTTTATAGATAATAGTGGTCAAAATTTCGGTTATATAAATATATAATCTTTATACAAGGTTTTTCTTCTTAAATTTCCTTCTCAGAACAACAACTAAATAGGTAGGCACCTTCAAAGTTACTTACTACAAAATAGAAGATCCACAAAAGTCATTTCATTTGATCAAACCGTTCGCTCTTATTTTAATCTCAATTGTTGTATTTTTGTGAGCGATTTAAATTTTCTAAAATAAACTAGCATAGCCGCATTCTACGAAACCGGTATGCAATTAATGTTTAATTAGTTAGTCTAATGACTTCTTGGATATTATTGTTTTATTTGTTTAATTGTCGGCATGTTTCTAATTGTTAGATTCAAATAATTTATTGTTTCGGATGCAACGTTGAAAATTTAGAAAGGAGAATGCTACGGTTTTACAAGTTTACCGCTTCTTAAACGCAAAATTCATTATGATAGAATACCTAATAATACCTATATGATACGTCGGTTACGGGTTATATTAGAAAATGATCTGAAGCAACTGTATTCTGCAACTGCAGAAGGAACTCGCCAACTGCAAAGGTGTTTACTGTCCCCTTAAAATCTAGAAGGGGTGGATCACCTTCAAAAAGGCCATATTTCTGACCACATCACAGAGAAGCTTCACTGGCTATCGACCAGGGAGAAAAGAGATATGACAGTTCTCTGTCTGCTTTCCAGGATATTAGAGGGCGTCGCTCCCGATTATCTCACCGGCAGATTTACTGCACTATCGGCTCATGGACGCCCCCTGATATCTGAAGATAACCTGTTACTCTCTACTACTCCCTGGTCACAGCAGTGACCTCTTCTCTATCTCTTTTACCGTGCATGGAGCCCGTATTTGGAATTCTTTGCCGAAAATGTGAGAAACGCCCCAATAATAATCTATACTAATATTATAAAGAGGTAAAGTTTGTGACGTTGTAGGAAGTAATCTCGGGATCTACTGAACCGATTTAAAAAATATATTTTACCAATAGAAAGCCACGTTACTTGTGAGTGTCATATGCTAGCATATATTAATCCGAAAAATGAAAAGACTTTCTCGTGGTAGTCGGATTTGCACAGTAAGTCGGAGAATAAACGGTCGAACGAAAACGTTTCTAACTGGCAAGAGATATATGATTAAGTTCTAGAGAGTTCTAAAGTTGTAGAGCTTGATAATGCCTACAAAAAAGTCAGCGACAGCATATGTCTAACTTTTATATTTAAGTCACAAAAAGTAGTATTTTATATTACAAAAATAATTTAAATCGTTAGGTCGTGTTCATTGGTCATATTATCAACAATTATGAATTCTTATCAAAATAAGTAATTTTATCATCTCAAGTGTTTAAAACAAAAGACTTTTCCCTTTTACTGCAGATAATTTCCCTTTTACTGCATAAATAGTTAAAGAGATAATACGTTCACAAATAAGACACTCACAAGAAGACACTCACAAATATCGGTATTATAGTCAAATTTGTATGCAAATACATACATACATATGCAGTAAAAATATAATCCTTCTTTTCACAGTCAGGAAATAAATCATAGCACTCACTACTAATCGAACCACACTCATAATTTCGTTACAGGTAAAAAGTTTTACCGCCCAACGAAGTGGGCACGGGTCAGCTAGTATGTAATATGACAGAGAACATTAGAAATATTTGATAAATATCCTTTCCCTTCCCGTTTTCCTCGTTTATAAACATTTGCGTCCTTGCGGGCTTTAGTTTATTTTCGTGTGGCACATTCTGTGCCCACAACGAGTATTTTTTTTGTACTTATTATATAACTCATTATAACTATTCGCAAACAATGTTCGCAAATCATTACAGATTAGCTCTGGAATATTGCCTGTAGGCAATAAGGTCGCCTTATCTTATGGATAAAGCATATAATTATTATTGCTATTATTGTTATTTCTGGATCGATTATCGATCGATTTAATCCCAATTCGATTAAGCGCTCGATAGTACAGTGAGCGCTATAGTAAAGGTTCTGTAAATCAGAGTGGTAAAACCCCCGGAATATACGCATTGGACTTCAATTTTGAAACACTACCAATCCAGTTAGTAATCCTACTGACAGATCTCGATGGCAGTGAGTAGGCAGCAGCAAATATAGCGTTGGTCTTGAAGTCAATGTCCTCCACCACGAAAGAACTACTGGACGAAGTTTAACGACCAGTGGTATTACTAATAACGGCTCCAGCGACGGCAGAGAGAATGTTCGTGGATTGCGACTTATCAAGACTAATCTGGGTTCAGTTCTACCCATTGAACCCAACTGGGACTAACTGGGGTTCTAGGGTAGACAGGGCTTTAGTACAATAAATTATTTAAATGTTGTAGTAAAATGCTCATAAAACTAAATTGCCTTAAAATGTGGTCCTAAAAAATAAATCGCAATACGAATATTAAAATCGATTGTGAAGTTGATTATAACATGTCAATAGAGTGAGAAAATAGAATAGACTTATAACTACAAGAAAGAGAAAAGGAAAGTTATGAGAAAGAAAACAAAACAGAAAATGAAAGAAAAGAAGGAAAAGTTATGACAATAATATCAAAAGAGTGCACTGCCCAAGGCTTTGCCCAGGGAATTATTTCATCCATATCACCTCTTCAATGAGGCACCCGGTAGGAAGCTGAACCATGAGTTCGATCAGCTACAAAACAATCTGGCTTTGCGGCCCAAGCTGCATGGAACCATGAAGCACATTGCATCAATGGGGTCCGTGCTTTGGATCCATATTAGAGGAATATATGTGTAGACAACCAGGTGAATTCAAATGGGAAAACTAACATCCCTGCTGCATAACGCGTATAACCTGTATATTTTATTAACTTATTCATTTATTTAAGCCAATAAAACTTTAACATTTAATTGCTTAACAAAAACATTATCTTAGCCAAATAATTAAACATTTCTATTTGTGGCCTAACCCGGAAAGACATTCTGATCTGATAGTTCATGGTTTACCACCCCACTAGTAACACAGTATACAGTGCTAGGAATAATGTGCTAGGAATAGCTCGTTATAATGTGCTAGGAATAACTTGTATCGAGGTGGTAACAACAGAATTTTTATATTTCCTGCCGAAAGGGCATGTAATCTCCGATTTTAGGGTTTTTAACACGCTTTTATTAGGTCGACCTGTATGTAACTAACTATGTAATAGAATCTAAGGTAACTAATTTAACCATCTTCCAAGGATCGTAGCGTCATGAAAATTGGCAGCTGTATGTAGTTCTGATGACAATACAATATTATGGTACTGCTGAAATGATCTGATGATGGAGTCGGAAGATATGAACTGGAACTTCATGATGGAACATCGTATCATAGCTGTGTTTGGACTTGTTAGAAAAGTCTTGGAATGAACTTTGACCACGATTAGGTTTCAAGGTCTGATGATGAAGCCGGAAGATAGGCACTGGCATTCCATGATTGATTTTTTGGTTTTTACGTGCATTTATAAAATCGTGTTTTTAGTGTTTTTTTTTTAAACTAATAATTTATTATTTTCAACTTGATTAGTGAAATTACGTGAATAAATTTAATTGTTGAGTTACAGTTGTTTAAATTTTATTGTAAGAATAAAAAGTAGTTACATTAGGTAATTATAAAATTAAAATCTTGAAGAGACAGAACAAAGTATTTTAGTTTAAATATGTATACATATTTACATACAAGGATACTACATAAGTACATACATATGATATATACTTTTATTATAAAAAAATATACTTAATAGGTACTATTAAAAATAGGTACTTACATATAATAAGATATTTTAATATAATATGATAATACATACGTAAATGTATGTACAGTAGCCCTTGATAATAATTTACATATAATAAGACATGACAATTTAAAATGTTATTTTTTTATATAATATATTATAGTAGGTACTCACGATATACAAATATATTTTATCCAGCCCATTGATTTTGCTTATGGATTTATGCAAAACGTTGACAATATCACATGGTGTTTCAACAACAATTTAACTTACCTCTACAGATAAGCAAATAAACTTACCCCGACAAGATTTTCCAAATAGCTGAACAATGAATGCCTTTTATATTCCTCGTTTCAAAACACACAACGGTCACTGTTTTTTTTTGGTATAATTTCAAACCACTGAAGTGTCACACTCAATCCGATGCATAGATCCCGATCTATAGAAGATCTAAGTGGGCGAAATGAAAACTCGCGCGATTACCGGTTTGTGTGTGTATGTGAAAAGGTGCGCGCGCGCAGCGGCGATCGGTCTGTGCGAGGATCGCGGAGTAACTGGCTCGGAGGTGCGGCCGTTGAGTCGGTGGGGATCGCGCCTGGCTACTTGGCGATTTTCTAGCTTGGTGGAGGTGGAAGTGTGGAACGCGAAGACGATGAAGCGGCCACGCGACGGCGTGAGGTCGTCGCATTGATGCTGCAACTGTGGCTTGCGATTTTTAGACTTTATGTTCTAGATCTGGTCTTCTTCTTATCTGTCAAATGAGGGTGAAGGATTACGTGGAACAACGATCAAAGTCAACGTTTGCAAACCATTATTAAAGTTTAGTAAATTGATGCAAGGGACGAAAAATCTGAAAAAATATATTATGTCTATAAACCAAACAGTTGTAACAAAAATCCAAATTTGCGTGGCATGTTATGCTTCAGGAACTTGTTGCACGCATTGCAACGTGCTTCGCGTGTATTTCTCGTGTTTTTTTATTGTTCTTACTCAGTTTTTGAGTTGTTTCATAAGCATTGTTCCGAGTCTACCAACATTTCTTTAAAAAATCGCATAAAAGCTATGACGTTTTGAGCTGTCAGATGAGAAATAGCCGTATTGCACGGCCCAATAAAAAAATACTCTCTTGGTGTCCTTGCCGTAACAATAAAACATGAGGTTTCGAAAAATATCAAGTTCGAAAGAACCTTTTAATAAATGTAATAAATATTACAAAAATATTACTATTTTATTGTGAACATGAATTGTCATGAGTTTTTTTAATCTTCTAAAGTTGGTTTAACGACAGGCACTTCCGGTCTGTCAATTCTGGCCACGGCCATTGAAGGGAACATTTTGGTTTCAAGATGGCGCGAGCGGTTCTACTGACTCGCGCTGGACGACAGAGAACTCGCTAAAGGCCAAGTGATCCGCGAAGTTTTGTGCACTAGAAGTGCGGCGTTTTAAAGTTATGTGGTTTCAATTAGCTAAACGAGTTCGTGAAAGTAATGGTGGGTTTTTTTCTTTTCATCACAGCGTGGGTTTTGCTGTGTTGCCTTTTATTTCTCAATGTAAATAAACCTCACGAATCGGCCAACCGTGTCCGGATTTTTCTCGCCAGGATATCAAATTGAACTTGAAAACGTACCACATGTCACATTTATCTGAAGAGGAGATTTACGGAAGGAAATACGGCAAATAAAGGACCTTGTTTTTATAACTCATGAATTTGTAGTTTTATTTTGAATTTGCGAAGGTTTATTCTCCGTTTTGCCATGTTTAGTGCCAAAGCAAATTCTTTCCCCGACCCTGTGGTTGTTTTTTTATTTTTCGGTCATCACCTAACCTCCTATGGTTTTCTTTCTTTTTCGCGTTTTGGATAAATGCCATGGCGCTCTTCAAATCAAATCACATTTATTGTCTCCAAAAAACTTTACATAGTTGTTTAGACATTTTATATAGCCGCTTAATGTTAAAATAACTTTAAAATGTATACTAAATATTTCATTAGAGACTCACTACACAATTGAGTTATATTAGATATTTATAACTACAGATAGTCATGAAATTATAATATTAAAATTAAATGGTCTTGTAAGTAAGAATTATAATTGATTATGGGAGACAATTAAAAATAATAGTAATAATATAATAATCAATAAAATGGTACAAATGTTAAGTTAAATAAAAAAATTTAAAAAAATCGAGATGGAAATTGTCAGTAATCTAATTATAATTCGTTAATATTATATAATTCTCTCGCTTTTTGATTTATGTATAAGGTAAAAGTGATCCCAATTACACGTTATACAGTTTCTACTTTTTTTTTAAATTCCACCTCAGAAAAATAAAGAATAGTATAATATAAGAATAATATAATAATAAGAAATCATGAGTTTCTAAAAAAAATACAATGTACTTAAATGATACCTCCGGAATAAAGCGAAACGTGGAAAAGTCATTGGCTTTGATGAGTATTTCCCTTCGCAGTTCCTCCTCTGCGTCAACCGGAGGGTCATCGAGGTTCCTCGCCTATAGAGAGCGTTGGATTAAGGGTAGGTTAGGATCATTCTTTCGAAAATTCATTTTTCTTCAAAAATTCATAATTCTAAATAGGATAGAAAACGAATTTACCGCGTGAAATTTGTAGGACCCGACGTTTCGGTGACGTTGCAGCCGCCGTTGTCTAGGGTAGACTGAAGAGCTGTCAGTCCGTTGTTTTGCGGGTAGGCCGCAAACCGCTGCCGCCACTGCGTAGGTTATAACGGTGGTGGGGGGCCGGGCTCGGAGCGCGGGAATTTTAAAAATCCGTCTTGCACACAACACTCACTGTATCCTGTTTTACGTCTTTGCGTTCGGCGTTCGGCGGCGGGAACATTTTAAGAAGAGGGTTCCACGTAGAAGAGAGTTTGTAGCCGTCATCTCTATTGAAGTTCGGAGTTCTTCTTATTTCAATGGCTTCCCGGATCATGCGAGGAAAGTAGAATTGTTCCTTGGATAGAACAATGGGATTTTGAAACTGCATCCAGTGGTTACTTCCGCTATCCAATATATGTTCGCAGATCGCCGATTTTTCTCGCTGAACGTTTTTAACAGCTTTGATGTGTTCTGTCAGTCGCGTGGCTATGGGCCGTTTCGTTTGTCCAACGTAGGCTAGACCGCAGCTGCATTCGTTTTCTATCCTATTTATAATGTCAAACAACCGCGATAGTCTTCGATTTTATAATTCATAATTCATTTCGCTTAGGGAAAGCCACAAGATGGCATTAGTATCTCATAAAAAAATACTTCGATCGTTCTTCCCCGAAACCCTTCAAGTATATTGTGCCAGTACTGGAATACCGTATCAACACGCTAACCGTTAAATGATCCCTTCATTGGCAGTCCTTTCAAGGCATTAGCCTTCCTAAACCAACCAGCCAACTAAAATGACCGTCTTGGAACAATTTCAACAGCGATACTAAACGACATTACGAGCGCGCCATCTATTAAAGCGCGACATAACTACACTCATAGATAGAAGTCGTAAACTTTTCGTTGTAATAGTAAGCTGACTGCCAGTCGTAGTTGTGTCTTGTAGCGCGGGAACCTAATAGTTGCTTGATATATGGATCTGGACTTCTTCTCGAGGGAGAGCGTAGGCTAGGTCCAATATCTATCTTTTCTCCCACCGTCTTGGTTTTGAGAAGCTTGTCGGGTATTTTCTGGTTTCAGTGTCAAAGTGTTTAATTTATTGCTTGACCCGCGTGTAAGCGTCCTCGTCTCAGGCAAAATACATGTTTGTTTGTTTGATTGTTTGGAAAACTTTACTGTACATACAACAGAGTTTGAGAGTGAGGTAGTTGGTGGACTGTCTACGTTCCTAAGTCTCTACATTTCACCGCAGAATGAAAGAAAGCTTAATATTTTTATTCCTTCTTGGGTGCTGCAGTTGACAGCTTCAAAGTGCAACAGGAACAAGTCAGGCAAATCTTAGTTGGGTAAGTTAACAAGGACATATACAGCTGCTGATTCAGGTTAGGTGTATTAAAATCGTCGTTATAACTGCCCGGACGGTGCGTGGTTGGCTTCTGCCTTCATACATCATGACGGGATGCTTGCAATGCTAATCTATGTGAAAATAGTTACAGACCACTGACTGCGATTGAGGAATTCGCCCGAGCCACCGCGTAGCGAAGCAGTCCGCAGCGCACCTGTCCGAGCCAAAGCGTGCCTACCTCTTTTCATAACAACATAGTAAAATCTCGCTCGATTGGTAGTTACATAGTATCCCACAATTATCTGCCAGGTCGGCTGAGCTGAGGTAAACAGTGTCGAAATCGCCAGGCAATTTTATTGTATTTAAAAGTTGCGCACGCGTATTTTGCAAAGATACTTTGTTTGCAGTCACTTATCTATCTGGATAACAAGATCTGATTTTAATAAGGTTGGTCCTATCCTACAGTTTGATTGACTTTACCAGAGTTCGTAAGATTGTTCGACGAATTCAAGACTGAAACAACTCGTCCAAGCATATCGATATTGAGGGTTGTCAATTGCAAAGGCAAACCCGCCACCTCAGGGAGCTATATATATAACACCATCATGCCATTATGTCACTCATGGAGTGAAAGCAAAGACTTCGTGGACAGCACAAACCACTGTCATACTACGACAACAGCCCGTCAGAAGCTAACGCCTTACCTCGATACACTAGGAAAAGTATACAGCGGCCTGACCTCACCCCCTTACTACTAGATTTGCACGGATTTCTCCATCCTCCAGTCTCGTCACAGATTCGAAGTCGCTTGCACGGCCTCTATCCTAGGTTAGAGGTAATTTAGTTCGAATTTATCTCGTAATATTATTCGGAATAAGGTGGCCACAAGATGAGTGACGTCAGGTCAACAGCTACCTCCGCTCTTTAGGAAACATTTTGTCTTCAGACTCCCCCGGTTATTCCCCGGATTGCACAATCGTGCGCAAACCGCCCAGTTGCGGCCGAGGTTTTCCCCCGTATCGTAACCCTTTCCCAACTGTAGGTTACTACAACTGTAGGTTACAGCCACTGGCACAGTTCACAGTGGCTTTTCCAGATTAGTCCCTCTTCGAGGGGGCTACCTGGTGGGAGTTGAACCGTGAGTTTAGCCCACCTAAGAAAACACGGAGCCATTAAGAACCAATGAAACTGTAATGGATAACACTGGTACAGGACCTTTTATTCCAAAACAACACGATTTTTTAAATAAACATAGAAAACCGACTCAAATTAAAATTAATTTAAATTTGAAATTCCAATTAAAACCGAGGTTGTCCAATCTCAAAATGACCAACTAGAGCTGTCAACTACAACGGGCGAACCCATTACCTCAGGATTTTTTAACGATTGGTCGTTTTATCTCCCTTGAAGTGAACGCAGAAGAGTTAGGACACAACAGACCATCGTCAAGCTCCGCCACATGACCGTAAGAGGCCAATGCCTTATCCGCGAGATAACAAGGTATGATACCCAGCGGGCTTACACCCACGCCCTTACTTCCAGTTGCGACCAGATTACCCCGGTCTCTCGACTGGTTACGAGTTCGAGGTCGCTTGCGCGGTCCTCTCCCTTGCGAAGCGGTGAAACCGTGTAAACCGAATCTATCGCGGCATCCTTTGCCCGGCTGTTCACCCGGGATTGGGTAGCCGATGGTCGTTTTAAAGAGCGGTCGCCGTAAGGTCTATAACCACCCCCGCTCTATAGAAAACAGTACAGCTTCCAGACTCTCCCGACTTTTAGTCAGCATGCACAATCGATTGGCTTACGCCGCACGGTGCGCAGACCGTCCATGAGCGCCAGAAGATTGACTCCAAGGGAAATTAGCCCCAAGGCCAGAGTCCTACCCGGGCTCCTACTTCATGCGTGGAGACCGCCGGATCGGTGTTGACCCGTGAGTGTGACCAACCCTGAACAAATGGGTCTTCGTGGCCAACTCAGCAACTGTCAGCAATTCTCAAAATGACCAGTATGAAAAACATCGATAAGATAGTTGAGTACCTGATATAACCCGAATTGCTGTTTGAAATCCCCGATCCACACAGTTATTCGAGCCCCCGAGACGACATTCTAACTACACGAGCAATGCAATGCTTAACCGATTGCCACGTACGTATAATGATAAATTCACAGGGCTTGGCATTTATAGTAGAAACAAAATTAGCTTCAAATCGGCAGTACGAACCGCCCTTGAAGCAGCAGCGACAACTGCCAGTAAGTATTGATTTGTAATATGTATGTATAAATATAATACAACTTATATATGTATTTCCATTTACTTATTTTGAATTTATGTTGTATAAGTTTATATGTTTGCGGTAACTCTACAACTTTTGCGGTCATTTGATTAATAAATATTTACGGATGTATTGTATTTTTTGTTTCATAATTTAGTTTGTAAAATATTTTTCAAATAATTTCGGAAATTTGGAAAAGAAAACTGCACAGATGAGATACCATTGATGGTTACACAACGATGGGCAAATGCCTATCGATCGATATGCATCCGATTGTTAGCCGCTGTCTATTTTCACGAGGAATTGTGCGATCGCGTGATTGGCACTGGGCAGCTATCGAGTTGCACTGCTAAATTAAGTCCGCCCGACTGGAACTAATGAGGAGCAATGATATATAGCGGGCGATACGCGCCCAAATTGACTTACCACATCCGCTTCGCTAAAATATGTATTTACACCACTGCTGAACGTTAACACATCGCAATTAGCCAACGCTCATTAGATAATGAAGAAATCGTGGAAATGTTTTAATAATTTGACGCTGGCAGCGGCGATGTAATAGTAAGACTTCTAAATCATATTTCTTTCTATACCATGCTCCAACCCTATTTTTTTTTTGATAAAATAAACCAGTTGGTAGGTATTTCTACTCTTGGCATAGTCAAATTCTTTATACAAGATAATATGTTATACCTTATGTAGCATATTTATTTTTTATACAGATTGACTATTTTTTTAAACGGAAAAAACAATTAATAAATGAATTTACAATAAAATATATGTTCCTTTAAAAAACTATTTGAGGGGCTAAGTAGGTATGATGAAAAATACAAATAGTTGAAATTTAAAAACGAATAATCAGTTATAAAATAGTCAAATCAGAAATACCACAATTATAAGATTACAAATAGAAATTTCTAAATATAAATAGTCAATACAAATTTTATTATTATAATCCATCTCCGATTATCAAAATGATTGGATATATAGTCAAGATTTTTTTTAACGTATATTGTATTATAATAAAAGTAATCATGAAAGATTAGGAAATTCAATATTTACAAAGTACCTAATAGAATAAATTGTATTCTTGATAAGAATGTCCTGAACCTTTTTCTTAAAATGAACGTCTCCAAGGCCCCTGACGCACAATGGAATCTTATTATAAAAAATAAAAAATACTTGTGGCACTCGGGGACTGCCGCGGTAAAGCTATTGCATAGCATTTTTAACAACTTATGCAATTATAATTATTTATTTATTTTATTTTTTCTGATATCAGATAACTGCGCTCTATCGGAAAACGTTTAAATTATTCCGAATCATTTGCGGCTGCGGTAGCAAATGATTCGGAATAATTTAAACGTCTTCCGATAGAGCGCCGCGCGCGGATTTTTTATTCGATGAAGCAAAAAAACCGGATTATTCGAAAATATCGTAGATAAAAAGATAGATAATTAAATTATCTTTAAAATGGCGCAGGTTTCATAATAATATGCCAGATAGTATTTGCGTAGTAGTCGTTTTTGTGTTCGGTTAGACCTAATTTCACAAATTAATTACACTATGTAATATAAACAAAATCTAAAATATTCAAAGCTAAGAATATTAGGAAAATGTTCTTTTTTAACATATATTTTTTTCGAATCGTAAGCAGTACTCGATAAGACGTAATTACCAGTTTAAAATCATTAATTTTCGTTAAGAAATTTCTTCATTCGGTCGCCGCGCTGGCCTAGGCCCGCTATAAAAGCAATGCAATAGCTTAAAAGGTTGGATTGGTACAGGAAACTATTTTTAACCTTACTCAGTCGTACTTTGTAAGGCCGCAAGTCTAGTTTGTTCCGAGTTTTATGCGAATGAATATCCGAATATTTTAGAGTAGTATTGATATTTTTTCTTGCATACATGATACCCTGATATAAGCGGCATACATTGTCATATACCAGATTCAATGAAATACGGCCTGCAAGATGTTAGCAATGATATTGTAAATAAATTGCGGTTTGCTCTTTTTTGAAGTCGGAATATTCTACTTCACATCATTCAAAGAGCTAACGGTTCCGTTAAGCTTAGGCCAGTATGACTTGCTCCTCATCTTGGGACGGCCCAAGTCACAGCTTAACTTCCATTCGGCAGCCGGACTCTGTTTCTCCTGTCACGGCAGGCGGATCGGATCTTTTGGGGGATGACCGTCGGGCGCTGCTGGGCGATTCGCGCATCGTGAGGCGTCTGCCAATCGACTGTGCACTCCGGCGAATAATCGGGGGAGTGAAAACGTATGCCTCCTAATCAGCGAAGGTTCTCGTTGATCTGCTGTTAGCCACATTTGAAGCGATCCGTTGGCCATCCGATCCAGTGTGTTATTGACGAGCAAAGAACTGATCCGGACTGAATTACAGCTAACATCAGGTAGAAGTCTCGCAAGCGACTTCGAATCTGCGCCAAGACTGGACAATGGAGAAATCCGTCCAAATTTGGTAGTGAGCCAGCGAGGTTAACCCGCTGTATTCTCTTCCCAGTGCATCGCAGTGAGGCACTTGACTCTTACGGGCTTGTCTATGTAGTTAGATAGTGGATAGTTTTTGTGCGCTAAGTTTTTCACATTTACTTTATGGGAGACAAACGACCCGATACCGTTATAACACCCTGGGGCAAGGACGTATCCAGAAAGGGGGGGGGCGGGAGGGGGGCACAGGGGCCGCGTCCCCCCTGAAATTTATTGAGTAAAAAATAAAGTCGAGAAAAAATGAGAATCAGGGAGAACCTGCGACTAATGTACGGCACGTTTTTACTGGTAACACTTTGAAAATTTGCAGACGCATTCTACGCGTGAAATAATAGAGGTCGTGTTTCGCGGAAACAATATTTTTTTTAAAAGAAGATATGCACGGTTGTATGTTGCAAGAAATTGCAAAAAATGTCGCTCTTGCGAACATCAAACCATTGTATCATCGAACCCATTAGTCGTAGGTACAAAAAAATGCTACACGTCGATTTTAAAGACTTTAACTCATTCTATGTAGTGGTGTATTTAAATTTGCGTTTGATTTTTTTTATTATTATTATTTCGATCAAAATTTTTATTAATTTTTTTGAAATTTAATACAATTTTCAAAATTTTGGCTTTTTGGAAAAAAAAACAAAATAAACAAAATAAATAAATAAAACGAAACGTTTGAAAGTCGATTGCAAATTAATTATCGCGTTTATTATACTAAAGAAACTATACCTAGCGCGCTTATAGATAGAACAGCGACGCATTGTATGTCGCTTCATCAAGATGAAATGAGGGAAAGTATATGATACAGTGTATTAATGAGATTTTTTATCCAGATATAACTATGTTATAATTTTAGGCAATAATGCTGCGGAGATAAAACTGTCGCCAGAAGTACATATATCAATTAAAATAATATAAAAGCTACATAATTGGTACCGTTCGACCTACATTTCAAAGTGCGCAGGTAGCATCAAAATATAATGCTTAAAAATTATTCAAATATAAAAATGTTGTTCTTTTAACAATCTCAAGGCAATGATGTCTAATATAATAGTTAACCATAACGAACGCTGATATAACGAGAGCAATTCGAGAGTCGCATGCAATAAAGTAAAATGAATTAAAACACGCAGGTCAATTTAAAACGCCACGTGCATAATTGTAGCCGACGGCACAATTCTGAATGTGAAGGGCTTCAACTTTTTGGCCGTGTAATGTCTTTCATTGTTGCTCTTGCGAAATATCAACAGGTAAGCTGGACTTCGTACGAGTATATATCGCCGCGAGTGACAATTTAAATTGGTTATACTATTTTATATGTGACTAGCTGACCCGTGCCCACTTCGTTGGGCGGGAAATCTTTTTACTTGTGTTGAAATTATGAGTGTGGTTCGTTTAGTACTGAGTGCTATGATTTATTTCCTGACTGCCAAAAGAAGGGTTATATTTTTACTGCATATGTATGTATGTATTTGCATGCCAATTTGACTATATTACCGTTATTTGTGAGTGTCTTCTTGTAAGTGTCTTATTTGTGAGTGTCTTATCTCTTTAACCATTTATGCAGTAAAAGTGAAATTATGTGCAGTAAAAGGAAAAAGTCTTTTGTTTTAAACACTTGAGACGATAAATTTACTTATTTTAATAAGAATTCATAATTGTTGATAATATGACCAATAGATGACCTAACGATTTAAATTATTTTTTTTAATATGAAAAAGTACTTTTTGTGACTTTAATATAAAAGTTAGACATTTGCTGTCGGTGACTTTTTTGTAGGCATTATCAAGCTCTAGAACTTAATCATATATCACTCATCGTTAAGGCAGCGTTCGTTAGAAACCTTATCGTTCGACCGTTTTTTCCGACTTACTTTAGAAATCCGACTACCACGAAAAAGTCTTTTCATTTTTCAGATTAATATATAGCCTATGACACTCACCATAATATATAGCCTATGACGCCACTGCGTAGGTTATAACGGTGGTGGGGGGCCGGGCTCGGAGCGCGCGAATTTTGAAAATCCGTCTTGCACACAACACTCACTGTATCCTGTCTTACGTATTTGCGTTCGGCGTTCGGCGGCGGGAACATTTTAAGAAGAGGGTTCCACGTAGAAGAGAGTTTGTAACCGTCGTCTCTATTAAAGTTCGGGGTTCTTCTTATTTCAATGGCTTCCCGAATCATGCGAGGAAAGTAGAATTGTTCCTTGGATAGCACAATGGGATTTTGAAACTGCATCCAGTGGTTACTTCCGCTATCCAATATATGTTCGCAGATCGCCCATTTTTCGCGCTGAACGTTTTTAACAGCTTTGATGTGTTCTGTCAGTCGCGTTTCGTTTGTCCAACGACCTAGACCGCAACTGCATTCGACACTCGGGGTTTGCAGTGGTATTACATCCTTTACAGGCCTCAAAAATCGAGCTACATTTTGGGTCGGTTTGAATATCGTTTTTATATCGAATCTGTTTAGCATCTCACTTATTCGATCTGTCACGCCCTTGACGTATGGTAAGAATGCTCTTGATCTGGTCTTCACGTGGTAAATTCGTTTTCTATCCTATTTATAATGTCAAACAACCGCGATAGTCTTCGATTTTATAATAATTGATTTTCTAATGTGCATAACATATAGTATAAGTATAAAAAAACAATTCACCGGTAACATTAAAACGTTTTAAAATAAAAATGATACCATAAAATACCGATGAAATAAAAATGATAAAATCATAAACCTACTAGAAAAATATATATTTCAATTTAAAAAATATAAAAATATATTGTATTTAATTATTCCTAAATACGATTTTGAAATGACAGAACACGAATAGAATGCTGCTCGTCGCATGAGCTGCTTATTGTCCGGATTATGGTGTTGTATATATGGTGATAATGACATTGTATGACTATGTATGTATGTATCTATTTATTTTTATATATTTGTTTATTCACCTATTACTAATCAAAATTACAAAAAATCCAATTCATTGGAAAGTAAAATAATAAAAATAACAACTACTAGTAACTATCCAAATATCATGTCGCGCAAAAAACCAGCTCTAATATAAGAATAAATAACTAGCTGTCCGTAATTTGAACAACAATTTAGGGCTGTCGGTAAAATTATCAAAATCTGGTGCCATCGATTAATGTCATTTAAGCACCGCAAAGCACGCGCCAACATGTTTCACCTCATAAGGTTAGTGCTCGAGAACGGCTACGCATAAAGATGGTGAGATCCAGCTTGAAGATAATTATTGGGCACGAAAAGAACTACCTTAGCAACTTATGAGTTTTACCTCGAATCAGATTGAAAACATAGGACATGGTCAGCATTTCTCTTCTGAGAAAATAAGAATTATAGCCAACCACGCTTGTGAAAATGAATAGTCGGATACAAAAATGGATAATATTCGTACTGCTTGAAGTACAAACATATCAAAAAAATACTTCTGTACCGTTTCCTCCTTCTCCTTTCCTGTACCTTAAAATGTATGACTATTCTATGTATAAAGTATTACTATTCTTTCTCATAATTCCCTGTTATGGTAACAGATTGACATTTTTAACATATTTGTTAAGCTTGTAACGTTAAATTAATTGATATCATTATTAAAATATATCGTTTCATAATGACCATAATGTCCAGGTAAAAAGGCGATATTTTGATTTAATAGATGGCCATCCTATATTATACCAATGAAAATGCCCAGCAGCCGGCACTCATTCCCATAAAATTTAGCAGTAAAGGCCGACATTATTATTCACAATGACGAGCGCACTTGGTCTAACTGTGTAATTACCCTAGTCAAGTCCAAAAGAGCTGCCGTCTTAGACGAGTCGCTTAGTGTTCCGTTCCCAGGCGTACAATGGTAGACTTCATTTACAAAGTAAGGCACGCTTAACACCATTCATTAAAGGGGCCGAAGGTCGAATTGTTAATCACTCCAGCAGTCAACCGCAAATCGCCACTAGTACTGCCTTGGGTTAAGTATCAATATAGTTTTGGATATCTATATACCAATGTGGACTAACCTTTAAAATTTTAAACATAGACCCCTAAGGGATCAAGGAAAGCGGTGAAAGTTTAAAAATAGTTTTAAAAAATCATATGTTCATAAGGTCAAAAATGTGCCCTGCGGGCACAGGTTACCCCTTGCAACTTGATACATAGACTTCTGAAAGGTCGAATAAGTAGTGTGATTCGTAAAAAGTTTAAAGGAAAAAAATCAAATGATTTCAGTTGATAAAAAGTTAAAACGACAAACGAATACAAAAACTATTTAAAGAGTTCAATGTTTTAAGCATTCGATTATTGTATGCTAAAAATATTTTTTAGTCTACTTACGAAAACCATACAACCAACGGCAAAACTAATATTAGCAACCAGGGGAGCAGCTAGATATTTTATGAACGTCCCATTTATGAGAACAACTTTTGGACAAAGAAATTTCTGATTAATTGGGTCAAAATTGTATAACATCCTCCCGGCTCACCTAAAAGAGACACCCACTCAGCGAGCATTCAAAAAACATTTAAAGAAGTGGCTGCTCGGAAACGGTAATACCCTGCTTTATTTTTTAATACCTGTTTTAAATTTTTAATTTTTTATAATTGATTAAATATGATTTATATATTATTTTTATTACTATTCGATTATGTTTATGATTACTTTTTATGACCATGTATAATTATTTTAATTACCATTATGTCGTTGCTTTTTTTAAACCTATTCCTAATTTTTTACATTTAACTTATATGAATTTCTGACATTATGATTATTTTATGACTATTTTTATGACTCTTATTTTTAGTAATTATTAGGGCTTTTTATTTGGTATTTTGAATTTTTCAGGTCTGTACTGATATGTTTTTATTATTTTGTTTTATTTCACTTTTGACAGCTTATTATAATGACAAGTAGCCATTTGAATTACCTTTAAAAAAAAAGTTTTTTAACGTATTTACTTTTATTTTTCTCTACGTATTCAACGACCCTATGTTTATGGAATGTCCGCCAAGCACAAGCTTTGCTTAGTTGTGGGACATCTGACAAAGGGCATCATTTAATAATTAAGTTTAATTTCTTGCTGTGTTTTAGTTAAATGTTATTTTATTTGATGTTTCCTAATTGTAATTTGTAATATTTTGTGAATTGCTTAAATTAAATATTAGATTAATTAGATTTTGTCCGCGGGCACGGGCTAAATCTTGCCAATATAATAGTTTTGGGTTTCTGTGTCTCTATGTGGACCGACATTCCGGTTAAACGGTTTAAACCGCTTGACTTGAAATTTGAAACGGAGACTTTTGAGGGGTCATATAAGCGATGTAATTCATAAAAAGTTAAAAAAATATTAAAAACGTCCAAATGTCTAAAAGTTCAAAAATATGCCGGCTCGGGCTTACTCTTAAAAATTGAAACATAGTCTCTAAAGTCGTCTAGTGAGCGGTGTGGTTAAAATATTTAAATGTTCAAAAATATGCCCTGCGGGCACGTACGGGACTTAAAATTAAACGTACAATAAAATTTCAAAATTGTTCGAATGTTCTAAAGTTCAAAAATGTGCCCTGCGGGCATGGACTAAACCTCGACATTTTTCTAACAAACAAAAACATAGCCTCCTGAGGGGTAGGCGGTATAATTCAAAAAAAGATTTTTGTTCTTTTTTTTTGGGAATCCCAGTACAAACGACAAATGAATACCAAAACTATTATATTGAACTGTTTTGAAGTTCGAAGTATGAACCCTAACATACTATATATGCGTCATCGTGATGTTATCTACAAGGGAGTTGAATAATAGCTTACTGTCTAAAAGAACTCCTTTTGAAGTGACAAGTTGAGCATAACAAGCGCTGCAGCGGCTCGCTTTGTAGATAATTTGGTGTGCGGCGCTGCGCTTGAGTGAAGTGAAAGTCACCCGAACAAGTGGCTGCCTATCGTCATTCTGTCCACGTTCATAACATTGCAATTCGGTAATAAGCGCGAAGTACACCGCTTCCCCGCAATAGACAAGATACTGCGTTTGGATTACAGGCGCAACGCACATCAATGAATTTCCTATAAGCATTGCTTTTATAAGTTACTAGCTGACCCGTGCCCATTTCGTTGGGCGGTAAAACTTTTTACTTGTGATGAAATTATGAGTGTGGTTTGGTTAGTACTGAGTGCTATGATTTATTTCCTGACTGCCAAAAGAAGGGTTATATTTTTACTGCATATGTATGTATGTATTTGCATGCCAATTTGACTATATTACCGTTATTTGTGAGTGTCTTCTTGTGAGTGTCTTATTTGTGAGTGTCATATCTTTAACCATTTATGCAGTAAAGGTGAAATTATATGCAGTAAAAGGGAAAAGTCTTTTGTTTTAAACACTTGAGACGATTACTTATTTTGATATGAATTCATAATTGTTGATAATATGACCTGCAATAAAGATGACCTAACGATTTAAATTATTTTTTTAATATAAAAAACTACTTTCAGTGACTTAAATATAAAATTTAGACATATGCTGTCGCTGACTTTTTTGTAGGCATTATCAAGCTCTACAACTTTTCTCTAGAACTTAATCGTATATCTCTCATCGTTAGTTAGAAACGTTTTCGTTCGACCGTTTTTTCCGACTTACTTTGGAAATCCGACTACCACGAAAAAGTTTTTTTCATTTTTCGGATTAATATATAGCCTATGAAACTCACAAATAACGTGGCTTTCTATTGGTAAAATAATTTTCAAAATCGGTTCAGTAGATACAGAGATTACTTCTTACAACCTCACAAACTTTACCTCTTTATAATGTTAGATGGCTTAATACCGTAACAGATGGTAGCGAATGGTTTCATGCAGCTTGGGCTATAAGATCCACCGTGTTTCCGGGTTAGCCTAGCTCACGATTTAGCTCCAATAGCCTCCTCGAGTGAGGGACTACCCCGGAAAGGACTCTCGCGTCCCAGGCCTCACAGCTTGTGGATCAGTTTCGCCTGGGGTAGCCTTCCGGCGCTACTGGAAGGTACGGCGTCAGCCAATTCGTTGAGTATTCTTTTATATAATTACTGAAGGACAGTGGAAGCTATGAAAATATACGGTCTCCTAAGCGGGTGAACGGTTTCAAGCTAAGAAGTCAAACTTCGGGCACTCCTGGACGGTTAGCGCGCCATGCGGCATCAGCCAATCGATTGTGTTCTCCGACTAACAGCCGGGGAATCTGGAAACAGTACTGTCTCCTATAGAGCGGGGCTGATTGTTGACTTATGGCGACTGCTCTTGAAACGACCATTCGGCGACCCGATCCCGGGTCAATAAGCCGGGCAAAGAATGCCGTGGTCTGCGATAGATTTGGTAGACACTGTATCACCGCTTCACAAGGGAGAGGATCGCGCAAGCGACCTCTAACCTGCAACCAGTCAGGAGGTAGGAGGTATCCTAAAAAGTAATTTCAGACGAAGATATCCTCCCAAACTGGTAGTAGGGGGCGAGGCTGCCCTCTTGGTACCTTTCCCGGTGCCTCGCCGTAAGGCGTTGGCCTCTGACGGGCAGGTCGCGTAGCTAGACTGTGGATTGTTTCTCGCCGCAAGTCTTCTGGACTCACCTCACGGGAGACAGAACTATCATTATCGTTGAAATTTTCTGAGGTGACGGGTTCGCCCGTTGCGTTTTTGTAGCTATGGTTATACTACGAACCCGTGTAGTTAGCACGCATAGTCCAAACATTGATTAATTTTCTTTAACATTCAATAGCCCAATATATGGCGTTTTAAACACGCCGTCGCAGTATCTTACCTCAAAATAAAATAATAATATAATATAATCGAAAAACGATTTTTTAAAATCATAGCTCTCATTATTTTAAAATAATTTACATAAACACATACATTTTTAATTTGGTATACATGTTTGAATACGTAATAATTACGCTTTAACGTTCAAATAGACTAATAAATACTATTCTAAACTCTTCGTATTGATACTGTTATGAAATCAGCCTATATAAAATGCGATAAATGGCTCTAATAATTGAATTTTATAATTGTTATCATTGGTAAAATAATGGGTTTGATAATCAACCAGTCATTTATAACAAGTAAATATATTAAAAAGATTAAAAAACACGACTGCGGTTACAGAAAGCGAACTATTTATAATTACTTTTATTACCGGTCATATAGACACATATTTATTTTTGGAATGTACTTAATAAGGACTTGCATTTGAGACTAAACACGATATATTGATGTTAATTTATTGACATTTGGAGATTTGGACATTTAGCTATTTACTTGATATTTATAATTAGTTTCTATTTATAATTAGTTTTATTACGGTTTTTTATGAAACATATGTAGTTTATGTATTTATCCATATACTCGTAGAATTTACGAATATGGATATACATGTATCTACGACGTAGATACATGTATTATATATGTACATTTCCGGAATGTACTCAATCACACCTTTCATTTGACACAACACGATATATTTATGTTCATTTATTGATATTTGGACAATTGGACATTCAGACAACTACTTACTTGATATTTGGACAGTTAATTGACCCTATGACACTCAGGATGATTCTAACAATATCACACACTTTTAAATCGGTTCAAGCGTTAAGAAGTTATTGTGGAATAAAGACGGAAAACATACGTAGATGAACCCTAAACACATTGTATTCCCTTTTTTTGACAGTGGTGTAAAACAGTAAATTGGCTTGATATTTTAGTTTAGCAAATTTACAATCTAATCAGACCAGGAACCAGAAAATCAGGAATCTTTGAAGCTAAACATATACTGCAAAAGCTGACGGGTTGGAACTGACAAAAAACCTATATCTTGTCAGTTCTCCCGTTGCCTCCTTTAATCCCTATTTTAATCAAAAAATATTTATTCCTTCCTCGAGATGTTCGTGAACTGGATGAATGACAATTACAGAATTAAAAAAAATACAGTGAATAACATGTGATGAACGAAGTAATTGTTATTTAATGGTTGCGGTTTTGTATCACATCATGACTAGTCATAGGCACGCGATACGTTATTAAACCAAAAAGATATATTTTATTGACCTTCGTAGATACATTTTAGATATATTTATATTATTTCCTGTCAACATTGAGTCACTTATTTTTGTTTTTTTTTTTTGTAATGTTTGCATTATTATCCTTGTGTCTTCCGCTCTTATCTGGTGTTGCAGTATGTACCTATCTATTCATTTTGTTTTTACCATGAGATGGCTGCTGCAACCAGAGTTAACTTCCAACAAGGGTACTCCTCAATGGTCAACAACTAGAGCTGTCGACTACAAAGGGCGAACCCGTCATCTCATGAAGTTTTAACGACATTAGATCGTTCTGTCTCCCGTGAGGTGAGCGCTAAAGACTTAGGACGAAACCGTCCACCGTCTAGTTACGCCACATGCTTGTAAAAAGCCAACGCCTTAGCGCGAGATAGCCAGGTTAATCAACCAGCGCAGCGGGCTGACACTCGCGCCCTCACTACCAGTTGCAACCGGATTACTAAGGTCTCCCGACTGGTTCTGTAACCAGTGTTCGAGGTAGCTTACACAGACCCTTCCCTTACGACGCAATGATACGGGGTCTACCGAATCTCTCGCGGACCACGGCGTCCTTTTTCTGGCTTTCACTCCATTTACCTCAATCTTAAACTCATTTGGATGAATTGAGCGGAAAATTAGGTACCTAGTGCCACGTTTGCCATTAAAAAAAAATAAATGTTGTACGGCTTTGAAGCCGCAAAGTCTGTATACTTTGCATATTTCCATTCCTTACTAAGTTATGGTCTCATATTTTGGGGAATGGCGGCAAATTCGGTAAGAATCTTTAGACTTCTAAAAAGAGCGATTCGCAATTTCTTTAATTTCTTTACCATATCATCGCTAACATCTTGCAGGCCGTATTTCATTGAATCTGGTATCATGACAATGTATGCCGCTTATATATACCAGGGTGTTATGTACGCACGAACAAATATCAGCACCACTCCAACAAATTCGGATGTTCATTCGCATAACACGCGAAACAAACAAGACTTGCGTCCTTGTAAAGTGCGACTAAGTAAGGTTAGAAATAGTTTCCTGCATCAGTCCAATATTTTTTATAGCAATATTCTACTGTGCGTCAGGGGTCTTGGAGACATTCAATTTAAGAGCAAGATCAAGGATATGCTTATTAAGAACCGAATGTATTCTGTTAAGGACTTTGAGAGTATTGATTTTCCTAATCTTCCATAATTATTTATATTACAATCTTTTCTTATTTTTTTTTAATTTCAAATTTTTATTATTTACATTCTAAATACAATCATTGATTATCAAAGATGGTTTATAATATAAAAAAATATATTGACTATTTCTATAGCGACATTGTTATTGATTTAATTTTATATTTTTATAATTTTAATGTTATTGTTTAATAACCGACTCTTCCTTTTTATATTTTGACTATCTGCAGTATTTTAGCAGCTCCAATTATTTTAAAAAGATTTTAAATCTTTATTTTAAATTGAATTAGTAATTGTTTTACAATTAAAAATATAGACGATATTTAAAAAATGAATTATATATACCACATAAGGTATACTACCAGTAATTCAATTTGACTCTACCAAGAGTCGGGATACCTACCAACTGGCTTATTTGAAAAAAAAAAAAAAAAAAAATCTTCGCTCTTACTTCTACTTTTCGTCATGAGGCAACTTTTTTGTAGGCATTAGGCGAATATTTAGGAAAATTCTACAACATGATGGATAAATACCGTTTAATACCACGGAAAATACTACAAATATAGAACGATATTACTATTAAAATACTACGAAAATACCACTAAAAGACTACACAAGGAGGAGGGGGTTTGTGGCGGGAAGGAGCGAGAGGGTGGGGTGGGGGTGAGGGCTTTGTTCACTTTCCCGGAAAGTCTTGGGGTGACACACAACATTTTTTATTTTTAACTCGATTTTTTACTTGATTTTGATCTCTAATAAAGATCTCTAGATAAAACTATTTTTCAATGTAACTTATGACGGGAACTCGTATTGCACGTAACACGTAATTCTGCATATTTACACCTTTCGTCTACGTGCATAATGTATATCCTTCTCTTTTTACATGACTGCTTAACAAAAAAACAGTTTAGTTCAGGGTTCATCTATGTATGTTTTCCGTTTCTTAATTCAACCATAACTTCTAAACGCTTTAACCGATTTAGAAGTGTATTTTATTGTTAGAATAGTTATGTCATCCCAAGTGTCATAGGGAACCCTAATTGTCCAAATATCAAGTAATTGGTTGTTTACATGTCCAAATGTCTCAATGTAAATAAATTAATATTAATATATGGTGTTTAGTGTGAAATGAAAGGTCTGTTTGAGTACATTCCTAATATATGTATCTATATGTATAAATATATTAGCCACAAATATTTAATTAAAAAATCCGTAATAAAAATAGTTATAAATACATCAGGTCACTATTTGTAACGGCAGTCGTGTTTTATTTATTTTATTTTATTTTATTTTATTTCATTTTTATTTTTCGGAGAACTTACAGCGTTTTACACTTAATGCTAACACATATTATACGAATCTAAGGTCAATTAAAAGTTTTCACAATTAAACTAAATCTTTTGTTACAGCGCAACGAGCTATGAAAAAAATGCAGGTTTAAGTAAGGGGAAAGAGATAGGGAAGAGACATTTTGAGTTATGTAGTTGTATTTAAGATATATGATAATATATAACATACATACACGTGCACAAATAATAAATTAATATAAATAATACGATAAGGTAATAATAAAATGTCAAAGTGTAGTTAATATAAATATATATAATATACATAACAATGTATTTATAATGATAATATACATATGCACTTATATAGAAAATATTATATTCCTGTTGTTCAGTGGCTTTTATGTTCCTGTGTTTTTTATTCCTTTAAATATATATACTTGTTATCATTTGTAGCTACAAAGTTGCAGTTCGATGTACCACATGGCTAAACCACTGCACTGATATACCTACCACTAACCCGCAGTTTGTTAATAGTATAGTGGCATGTAAATGCACTTAATGACGCGAGTAACCTACAAATCGGTCAATTGCTGTAACAGTAACTTTGACTACAAATCAACCGAGTCTTCGCATGAGTTAGGTTAAACTAGTTTGTCTCGGCAAAATAGTTGTATTTAGAATTAACTACCAATAATATTAATATTAAAATATTCATAATACCGTAAACATTCCACACAACAAAGCCGTGAATATATGTATTCTACAGTTTTGAATAAGGGAATCACTAACATAGTATATTAAAGAAACCATGGAAACAAGAGGCAAGAAAAAATAACAAAAAAAAAAAGAAGTAACATATTTTGTTTTAAAATTTTCATTCTTTCACAATGTAACAAATAGAAATAATTGAATTTATAATTTATTTGAGCCACATTGAAAGTGGAATTATAAAGTGACAAGAAAACAGTTTTTTATTCAACCTTCAAGCGGTAGAGACAAAAATAATAGTCAGTGTTCGGAAAACTTTCGATAATTGAGTGCACAAGAGAGAACTTCGCGAGACCAGACTTCGACAGGACCGAGTTTATAACCCGAACCCGACGATATCTACGCTTCGCAGGACAGTACTGCTCTTCAAACGGTAAGCGACAATAACAGCTTATACCTTGATGCCTCAATTATGCGAGCGGCTAGATTTACAAACTAGTGGAGACTAGATCGATCTTATAGGAAAAGAGATCGCTGCGGAATCTGCAAAAGGAGACCGTACGATACAAGAACTTAAGGTCACCTTGTATCGCAACTCGCCGAGGAGAGACACGCCTCTACGAGTACCTGGTGTGCCATCGGCAGTAAAACGCCGGTTCACATCACCCCTGGGTGCCACCAAAATTGCACCTTGTCGTTCTATGGCTACCCTAAAATAAGGTGGCAGATTTTCGATCGGTTTAACCGCTGACCGCTGGATTTGCCACTACATAGAATCGTTGGTCCTTCGAGCCGGATTCTGGACTAGATACTACAAAAAAAAACCGCTTAGGAGCTAGATTAAAATCAGAAAAAAACAGAAAGGAAATATTTTTCTGAAAAATATAAAATTTGCAAATAAACCGTTGAAACTCGCTCAATCGGTTTAAAATCAATACCGGACGGCACAACGGTGCCTACCTACCACAACCTAACGATATAGTGGTAACAAATCAATCGATATGATGTCAAAAAACGGCACGCCAGCCCGCAAAAGCGAGCGAATCGCCGCCAGAAACGTAGACGGAAGCGCCGAGCGCGACGCCACGAGATCACATGATGATACCGGCGCCACGATCGTTCCCCAGACAGCGCCGTCTATAGCCACATCGACGACGAGCCGCCGATCATCGAGATCGATGGCCGCCCGCATCGCGACACTGCAAATCGAAGCCGAGATACACGCCGCAGCAGAACGAGCACGCTTACGAGCCGAGACCGCCGCCGCGGACAACGCCGCGGACGCAGCCGCCGCCAGGGCTGCCGCGGACATCGATGTGGCTGCCGCCAGGGCCGCCGCCGCCGCACAGCGAAGAAAGATAGAAGCGCTAGAAGAGAAACTTGAGCTCCAAAAACGGCTTATTCAAGCGCAGATCGAGGCGGAAGATGATGACGACTACGATGGCGACAGCCGCCGATCGAGGAGGAGACAGGACGAGAAGAGCCGAGCCGCTGCGTCCCAAGCTTCGTTTCGCCACACGTCCGCGTGGCTAGACACGCTGCAGGAACCGTCGCGTCCGACTCAACCGTCAAACAATAACATTGTAAAAATAGACCATGTCCCGAATGTGCAAAAAAGTGCTGTGAATGTATCAGTGCAACCCCACCCTTCTGAGTACGCCTTAAGTCATGCTCGCGCCCATTTGTTGAAAAACTTACCAAGGTTTTCAGGTGATCCACGTGAATGGGCTATATTCGCAGCTCTATTCGACCAAGGTACAGAGACCTGCGGCTTTACCGACGCCGACAACTTGGTACGGCTACAACAGAGTCTGCAGGGCGCCGCGCGCGAAGCGGTCCGTGCGATGCTCGTAGATCCAGGGAATGTCGCCGAGATTCGCCGCACGCTCGAACGTCGCTTCAGCCGCCCCAGCGCAAGGATTGACGAGCTGATGCGAGAGGCTCGCCGAACGCAACAAATATCGGTCAGTGACCCCTTGTTCAAACTTGTGGAATTTGGTACTGTTGTGTGTAATGTTGTACATTCGCTGAAGAATATGGGACACGATAGCTATTTGATAAATCCACAGCTACTGCGGGAATTAGTAAATAAATTACCGCAACACTTACGGTTGCAGTGGTTCTCAACCAATAATGGAGATCACCCAACTTTACTACATTTTAGCATATGGTTAGAAGGAATTGTAAATGCGGCAGCACAAGACGACTCGCCGCCTGCATTTTCTAACTTAAATACATCGAAAAATAACAATAGATTTCCACAAAACAACAAAAAGTACACGCATAATACTACTGAAAGCAAACACATCGAGTGCGCAAAATGCAAGAAAAACAACCACCGTACACCCGATTGTAAGTTTTTGTTAGCCATGTCTGTACACGATCGCTGGGAATGGGTCAAACGGGATAAATTATGTATCCGATGTCTTATTAAGGGTCACAACTTAAAAAATTGTAGAAAATCAGGGCAATGCGGGAAGGACGGATGCGTACAGCCGCACCATGTGCTTCTGCACTCCGACAAAGGGAAAACAAACAAGTCTGAACCCGCGCCGGTAGAATCCGAATCACATGACAAACCTAGCCCTTCGACGAGCGCCGTGACCAATACGTGGAATGAAGCTACTGAGATGCTGCTACGCGTAGCTACCGTAGAATTAAGAGGTCCCCTGGGCTGTTATACCACTCTCGCCCTACTGGACGAAGGCAGTACTATCACCCTCTTAGAGGAACAGATAGCAGATAAAATAGGAGTAGAAGGACCCCGGAGTCCACTAAATTTAGTAGGAGCCTCCGGCATGGCTATTCAAAACGCAACTACGCGCCGCGTAAACGTCGAGATCCGCGCCGTAAATACAAATCGGTTTTACGAAATGAAGAATGTTCGTACGATTAAAAATTTAGAATTGCCGACCCAAGTCTTTAAAGCCCAAGCTATGACCGATAAATGGCCGCATCTAAAAAACGTGCCTTTATGCGACGTTAACGGACGGCCCAAACTGTTGATCGGAATTGATCACTGGGACTTATTTATTCCCAGGACAATTCGGGCCGGTCCGATAGAAGGCCCGACAGCAACATCGTCTCGATTAGGCTGGACTTTGGCTGGTGCGTCAGGGCACAAAAGATCTTCAGATACGCAACAAGTAAACACCCTTTGCAACGACGATAAAGTCGACGAGTTAGTGCGGAGTTATTTCGATGTCGAAGACTTAGGTCCCCATTCGAGGAAACATCGTCAGAACACCAATCAGAGGGCAGAACAACTCCTACAGGCAACTACCCGTCAGGTAGGTGCACGCTGGGAGACCGGCCTACTTTGGAAGACTGACGATATTTCAATGCCGCCCAGCCGCGATATGGCTGAAAGGCGTCTAAAGTCGGTAGAAAAACGCCTAGAAAAAGACCCTATACTAGCTCGACAATACTCGGAAAAAATGAGCGACTTCATCGCGAAAGGTTACGCCGTAAAACTATCTGAAGCAGAAATAAACACCGAAAACAACCGAATATTTTACATACCACATTTTCATATAACAAATCCCAATAAGCCGGGGAAAATGAGGCTCGTTTTCGATTGCGCCGCCAAAGCTAATGGCGTTAGCCTCAACGACAACCTAATATCTGGACCCGACCTCCTTAATCCCCTAATGGGAGTACTATTTAAATTCCGTCAAGGACTGATAGGATTTGCTGCAGACATCAAAGAAATGTTCCTTCAGGTTAGATTAACGTACGCGGACTCACAGAGTCAACGATTTTTATGGCGTGATATGGACACCTCTAAACAACCAACCGAATATCGTATGCAAGTCGTGTTATTTGGCAGTACTTGCTCTCCATGCCTCGCGCAAAATGTAAAGAACCGGAACGCAGAACGCTTCTCAAATGACTTTCCTGACGCGGTAAAAGCTATAACGGATCGCCATTATGTGGACGATTACCTTGATAGTACGAACGATATCGAATCTGCCAAAAAACTGATTCGTGATGTGTCGCGTATACATCAATCAGGCGGGTTTGAGATCGTAAACTGGGCCAGCAACGACACTCGTACTTTAAACGAAATTCCCGTCGAGAGGCGATCAAAAACAAACGTGGCGTGGTCAAATCCAGATGACAACGTCGAGCGCATACTCGGGCTTCAATGGGACCCAAAAACAGACAAATTATTTTTTGATACTAATTTTAGGAAAATAAAACCCGACATATTGAACGGAATAATTATTCCCACCAAACGACAGACATTACAGGTCATTATGTCAGTGTTTGATCCACTCGGCTTCTTGGGACCTCTAGCAATAAAGGCAAAAATTCTGCTACAGGATATATGGTTAGAAAAGGTTGACTGGGACCAAGCGATCGGTAGTAATTCCTTCACGAAGTGGCAGACATGGTTAGAAGAACTAAAACACATAAAAGACTTTCAAATACCACGTAGCTATCAATATGCAGGAATAAAATCTAACGAACCGACGCAATTGCATATTTTCGCTGACGCCAGCCAACAAGGATATGCAGCGGTCGCGTACGCGCGTTATATAGACACCGACAAAAAAGCATGTGTTGTATTTTTAATAGGTAAGAATAAAGTCGCACCGCTAAAAGCTATGTCCATACCTAGGCTTGAACTTCAAGCAGCTACTTTAGCGAGCCGCCTAGCGGAAATGGTAAAAACGCATCACACATGGACGTTTCAGGAAACGTATTTATGGAGTGACAGCAAAACAGTATTGTCGTGGATCCGTTCCGACCCACGGCAATATCAAACATTTGTCGCCCACCGTCTCGGTGAGATAGATCAACTAACCAAGTTAACACAGTGGCACTGGGTTCCCACGGCGGACAACCCAGGTGATCTCGGTACTCGAGATACCGCCGACAACTTTGACTTAGAAAAAATACGCAGGTGGACCACCGGTCCCGATTTTCTAAAGCTAGACCGAGAATTATGGCCCACTGAGAAATCCACTTCGCAAACAATCGAACCAGACGTAGAGTTAAAACGCATTGTGGCTACGGTCCTTCAAGTACCGAGCCCGCCCTTGCTAGATATAAATAGATTTTCTAGATTAAATAGACTTTTAAGAAGCACGGCATGGACGTTACGGTTCATAGACCGTTGCCGGCACCGAGGGAGTCACGAACCGTTTCTATTCCCAGCCGAACTAGAACGCGCCGAATTATATTGGATACAACAAGCACAATTAAGTAGTTTTAAATTAGAAATAGACGCCATTAAAAATAATACCGTATTGTCGAAAAATACAAAATTAATCAATCTTAACGCCTACCTCGACCACGAAAACGTGTTACGAGTAGGAGGACGAATAAACGCAATTAAGGGCGTCGCATTAGAGGTAAAGAAACCCCCAATATTGGACGCGAAACACCCCTTCACCCAGTTGCTCATACAACATCAGCATGAAGCGGCGGGACACAAGGGACGCGAATTCGTTGCCAACGAACTACGGCAACGGTTTTGGATATTACACCAACGCGGCGCGATTAGGAAAATAACCTTTAATTGCCTTAAATGCAGGATCGACCGAGCAAAACCAATACCACCAAAAATGGGAGACCTCCCTGAACTTCGATTAGAGCATCACATTCGACCGTTTACAAACATAGGGCTGGATTACTTTGGTCCGATCGAGGTTGCTGTCGGTCGCCGGAGAGAGAAAAGATATGGCGTACTCTTCTGCTGCATGAGCACTAGGGCAATCCATGTCGAGATCACGAATTCACTCTCTAGCGATTCGACGATGATGGCCATAAAACGCATGTGTGCGCGCCGTGGAACCCCCGCTGTCATTTATTCTGACAACGGAACTGGGTTTCACGGTTCAAATAATGAACTGAAAGCCGCCATTCGCGAGATAGATTGGGACGATCTGCGATCGCAGAGCGCCATGAAACGGATCGAGTGGAAATTCAACACACCGGCTGCCCCGCATATGGGCGGATTTTATGAGCGGTTGGTACAATCTATAAAAAAGTCACTCTATGCCACCCTAAAAGAGAAAGCTCCCCGCGAGGAGACTCTCGCCACACTAATGGCAGAAGCTGAAAATTCAGTGAACAGTCGGCCTCTAGTCCATGTGTCGTTAGACAGCCTGGACGCGGAGAGCCTGACACCGAATCATTTTTTAATAGGCTCATCATCAGGCAGATTGAATTTCGGAGTCATAGATTCAGACAGCCTTTGTTTGCGAAAACAATGGCAAATCGCCCAAACCCTGGCCAACCACTTCTGGAATCGGTTTGTCAAGGAATATCTACCTACACTTGCCAAACGGCCGAAGTGGCGGAACGAGGTCGCACCTATAAAGGAAGGCGATTTAGCCTTCTTGGTAGACCCTCAAACCCCGCGCAACATGTGGCTCAAGGGTATCATCGAAAAAACTTTCCCTGGAAAAGACGGACAAACCCGTTCCGTCGCAATAAAATGCCGTGGTAAGATATACCAGAGACCAACTACTAAGATAGCTGTAATCGCCGTTCCCGACAACAGGTAAACTCCTACAGTCGTTTACGGGAAGGGGAGTGTCTCGGCAAAATAGTTGTATTTAGAATTAACTACCAATAATATTAATATTAAAATATTCATAATACCGTAAACATTCCACACAACAAAGCCGTGAATATATGTATTCTACAGTTTTGAATAAGGGAATCACTAACATAGTATATTAAAGAAACCATGGAAACAAGAGGCAAGAAAAAATAACAAAAAAAAAAAAAGAAGTAACATATTTTGTTTTAAAATTTTCATTCTTTCACAATGTAACAAATAGAAATAATTGAATTTATAATTTATTTGAGCCACATTGAAAGTGGAATTATAAAGTGACAAGAAAACAGTTTTTTATTCAACCTTCAAGCGGTAGAGACAAAAATAATAGTCAGTGTTCGGAAAACTTTCGATAATTGAGTGCACAAGAGAGAACTTCGCGAGACCAGACTTCGACAGGACCGAGTTTATAACCCGACCCCGACGATATCTACGCTTCGCAGGACAGTACTGCTCTTCAAACGGTAAGCGACAATAACAGCTTATACCTTGATGCCTCAATTATGCGAGCGGCTAGATTTACAAACTAGTGGAGACTAGATCGATCTTATAGGAAAAGAGATCGCTGCGGAATCTGCAAAAGGAGACCGTACGATACAAGAGCTTAAAAGGTCACCTTGTATCGCAACTCGCCGAGGAGAGACACGCCTCTACGAGTACCTGGTGTGCCATCGGCAGTAAAACGCCGGTTCACATCACCCCTGGGTGCCACCAAAATTGCACCTTGTCGTTCTATGGCTACCCTAAAATAAGGTGGCAGATTTTCGATCGGTTTAACCGCTGACCGCTGGATTTGCCACTACACTAGTTTGTATCTAAACGGAAACTTGAACTTGTGTGACCATATGTTTAGATTTGGAAAGGCTCTCTGCTCGGTCTTAAGTAACTCCCATTAAAATGACAAATCTGCATAGATAATTGTGGACAATATTTCTATTAATTAAATATATACTTTTCATACACAATTTTTGACCTTCCATTTCCATTATAGAACAACAACTTAATAGGTAAGGACCAAATCTATCTATACTAATATTATAAAGAGGTAAAGTTTGTGATGTTGTAGGAAGTAATCTCTGGATCTACTGAACCGAATTTGAAAATTCTTTTACCAATAGAAAACCACGTTATTTGTGAGTATCATAGGCTGTATATTAATCCGAAAAATGTAAAGCCTTTTTCGTGGTAGTCGGATTTGCAAAGTAAGTCGGAGAATAGGCGGTCGAACGAAAACGTTTCTAACTAACGCTGCCTTAGCGATGAGAGATATATGGTTAAGTTCTAGAGAAATGTTGTAGAGCTAGATAATGCCTACAAAAAGGTCAGCGACAGCATATGTCTAACTTTTATATTTAAGTCACAAAAAGTTGTATTTTATATTAAAAATCTATACTAATATTATGAAGGGATAAAGTTTTTGACGTTGTAGGAAGTAATCTCTGGATCTACTAAACCGATTTTGAAACTTCTTTTACTAATAGAAATCGACGTTATTTGTGAGTGTCATAGGCTATATATTAATCCGAAAAATGAACAGACTTTTTGGTGGTAGTCGGATTTGCAAAGTAAGTCGGAGAATAAGCGGTCGAACGAAAACGTTTCATAACTAACGCTGCCTTAACGATGAGAGATATATGATTAAGTTTTAGATAAAAGTTGTAGAGCTTGACAATGCCTACAAAAAAGTCAGCGACAGCAAATGTCTAACTTTTATATTAAAGTCACAAAAAGTACTTTTTCATATTAAAAAAAATAATTTAAATCGTTAGGTCATCTATTGGTCATATTATCAACAATTATGAATTTTTATCAAAAGAAGTAAATTTATCATGTGTTTAAAACAAAAGTCTTTTCCCTTTTACTGCATAAATAGTTAATGAAATAATACGCTCACAAATAAGACACTCACAAGAAGACACTCACAAATAACGGTATTATAGTCAAATTGGCATGCAAATGCAGTAAAAATATAACCCTTCTTTTGGCAGTCAGGAAATAAATCATAGCACTCAGCACTAACCGAACCACACTCATAATTTCATCACAGGTAAAAAGTCTTACCACCCAACGAAGTGGGCACGGGTCAGCCAGTATATGATAATAAATGAAAATATCCAAAAATTTAATAAAGCGCTCTATAAAAGAAACTATTTTGATAATAATTGATATTGACCCTTGGTAGATAAAATAAGCCTCGAGCACTGGTCCTTTTATTTATGATTCGGTAACAAATTCTTCTAACAGAAAATGGACTACATATTTTATTATTTAAAATATTGGGAAGAATACATATTAGCAGCGCCTATTCTCGAGTGAGTCCACGTTATGACGATTATGACGATTAAGTCTCTGTAAGTCCGAAACGAGGTCTTCCGGAGGTCCGAAACGATTTGAAATCGAGATTCCTCAGGAAGCACCTCTGGAGTCCCATAACTCTATTTTTTAGACGAATGCCCAACAAAAAATGATTGTAATGTGTTCAATACAATACAATTCAGTTCTGCTCCAGTAGGTAAGCTTTCCTACACTTGGATGCGTCTTTGCTTCTAAAATTGTAAATAATGTAATTAATTAAGGAATATTAACTATCATGACATAGTTGTGGCACTATAAATTATGTCAGTAAATTATAATTGGTTTGAAAACAATTGATAAATAGAAAATAATCTAATAATCCAAATTGCTGATTAAAAAAAAAGCTCAATGTCTGTAGTCATAATTATCAAGGCAATAATATGGTGGTCATGAAAATAGATAAGCGTATACCAAAGATATCTAAATTTAAATTAATTGTCAAATCTAGCAATATAGCCATCGTCGATATAAATAAAAATAAAAAAAATATACGTGTGGCACTCGGGGACTGCCACGGTAAAGCTATTGCATAGCATTTTTAACAACTTATGCAATTATAATTATTTATTTATTTTATTTTTTCTGATATCAGATAACTGCGCTCTATCGGAAAACGTTGAAATTATTCCGAATCATTTGCGGCTGCGGAAGCAAATGATTCGGAATAATTTAAACGTCTTTCGAAAGAGCGCCGCGCACGAATCTTTTATTCAATAAAGCAAAAAAAACGAATTATTCGAACAAATTCGTAGATAAAAAGATAGATAATTAAATTATCTTTAAAATGCTGCAGGTTTCATAATAATACGCTAGATAGTATTTGCGTAGTAGTCGTTTTTGTGTTCGGTTAGACCTAATTTCACAAATTAATTACACTATGTAATATAAACAAAATATAAAATATTCAAGGCTAAGAATATTAGTAAAATGTTCTTGTTTAACATATATTTTTTTCGAATCGTAAGCAGTACTCGTTTAGACGTAATTATCAGTTTAAAATCATTAATTTTTGTTAAGAAATTTCTTCATTCGGTCACCGCGCTGGGCTAGGCCCGCGATAAAAGCTATGCAATAGCTTAATACTCTCTTTGGCAAAGTTGATTATCATGAATTTTCCGTTATTTTACATTAGGATGCTCTTGGAATAAGAATTCAGCATTATCCAACTCTCTTAAGTCATATACTAGATTCTTGACTAGACCATTTATATGTTTTTTTTAAATTCAGGGTTCATCTATGTATGTTTTATGTTTCTTTATTCCACCATAACTTCTAAACGCTGGAACCAAATTAGAAGTTTGTAGAAGATTGTCAAAGGGTACCTTAACTGTCCAAATATCAAGTAAAAAGTTGTCTAAATGTCCAAATCTCCAAATGTCAATAAATTAACATTAATATATCGTGTTTCGTGTCAAATGCAATTCCTTATTGAGTACATTCCGAAAATAAATATGTGTCTACATATATGACCGATAATAAAAGTAATTATATATACAATAGTTCACTTTTTGTAACAGCACTCATGTTTTTTATTCCTTTTAACATACATCCTTGTGTAGACTGTATACTGAGGTGACCAAATGATAGACTAGTATTCGAGAATGCAACATAGGAAAAGTATAACATCTCACGTCACTAAACGGTCTATATACGCGTTGGATGAATCCAAACATTTTGTGACCTTTTGCGGTAGCATAGTCAATAGATTTATCAAACACCATCTAAGAGTTCTATATTAAACCCAGATCGCCCAGCTTTTAGCAGCTTTGTCGGTCGTTCAACTTATCTCAAGAACCAATCGTTGGTTAATCGCCCCTGATTCCTGAACACGACCATTGTTGTTGAACAAGCCGCTGCTCAACGGGCCTGGCTAGTTTTTGCTGCGAGTAAGTATGCGTGTGCGTTCTCAGCTAACGAGTTACTAGCATATATATACCCCCAGGGTATTCGCTCGGGTCGCTCCACTTATGATTAATAAAGATACGCTATAATTTGAGGCTCGTGAGTGAGCTACGCAGTTTCATTGCCGTCTATGTTTTGAAACTGGGAGGTTCAGATCGGATAAGCCGCAACATACACCTATATATGTAGGATATTATCATTGATTATATAAGGTATTAGAATGCTGAACGTCGTACTACAATTTATTGTCGTACAACAAAGTCGTACTACGTCGTACTAAGATCGTACTATTTATTGTAAAATTAAAGTCCTGTCCATCCTAGAACGGGCTAGTCCCAGTTGGGTGACAGAATCAAATAATTCGGTTCCTGTTATTTTTATAAGCACAAACAATGTTTTATAGAAATTAATTCCTAGATAAATAAATAAATAAATTTGGCAACCAAGATTTTGCTACGAAACGCAACGTGTAGATGACACTCATAGTTCAAAAAAAATTAAATCTTCTATGACTATGTTCATTATGACGGCTTTCGTGGCACACGAATATGACGGCGCACTGTAGATGGCGCTCTAAATACGCCAATATGATATAATATAATATACTTAAATAATATTTTTAAATCATAGATCTTATTTTATTTATTAATATAAATAAAATTTTACATAATTTTACATAAAGAAGTCAATTTTTAATTTGGTGTATAGGTTTAATACGAAATAATTACGCACTTAAATGCTCAGATAGACTGATAGATGGCATTCTACCTATACGTATAATTTCTGTGTTGTAAATAGCCTATATAAAAAAATCGATAGATGGCACTAACAATTGAATGTTATTAATGTTATCATTGGGTGAATTATTTGATTTTTATAATCAATCATTCCTTTATAAAAAAAACATTCATTATCAATGTTTTTTTAGATGGCCAAATAAATTGCTATTAGTTTGGCGATCAAGACTATCAGCGCCACCTGCATTTCGCCGGTGCAGAAGGGTTGTCAAATCGTACGATGGAGTTGAGCAATTTAAAACTATATATAATCCGTTGATGGATAATACTAATAACATTGATATAATACCATATATAATCCATTGTTACTCCATATTATAGTATAATCCATATTACCTAGGGAAATTCTCCATAATTCCTCTATTTGTTCTTAATAGTGGTAGGGAAGAGAATATAGAATATGAAGGTATACGAGTAAGTAGCGTTTCTGTACTTTTGTTAGCGTAACCTGAGTAAGACTAGCAAAAGTGCGGAAAACATTTGTAAACCTTACTATTAAATTCTATAACCACTAATAAAACGCTGGAGGACGTATAATTAGAATAAAACATTGATGATATCCTTTCTGTCCCCAACGAATTTTACTGCTATGACTTTTAAAGCACAGTTGTAACATACGTTAATTTTATATAATTATTCATGGGTTCTTGTCTGATTATTTCGCTTTCATGTTTATATTATATAAACATTATCATTTTAATATTTTAGAGACATTTAGCGTTAAGCATATATACATATAATAGGGCTCGATTGCGTTTCTTCGTAAACTAAAATCGGAAATTAGTCCGTGTGAACGAGAAAGGGCAATACGCTAGAGCGGAGAGTGAGATGACCGGTTGTCACTTTTTCGCATTAAAACTGCACGCCAAGGTCAAATCTTACAGCGCACGAAATATGCTCGAATTTATTTGGACGAGTATAAGTTCGGCAGGTAGTATTTATCGACGATCGTTCGTTTCATACTCCGCTCTAACGTATTGCTCTGTCTCGTTCGTTTGGACTAATTTTAGTTTTAGTTCACAAAGAAACGCAATCGGGCCCGCAATGTCTCTAAGAATGTTTCATCTCTAATATTTTGTAAGAGAAGCTTTAAATATTTCTGTAAAGTAATTCTAATTTAAAGCTTTTCGCTTTGCATCTAGATAGTATTTCATAAAATTAACCTTTTTATATTCCTTGTATGTATACATTAACGAACTGCCGTATACATTACAAAACATATCAGACATATTTCTATTTGCGGAAGACCCACCTCATTTTTTTTAAATTGATCATCAAAAAGAAAATTTAAACAAAGCAAATACATTATGTACATTACAGTCTTTGTATTATATTGATTTACTGCAAACAACCTTGTGCTGAATTCTAAAAAACAAAATGCGTCAAATTCACACTTCCAAATGTTAAACAGTTTGATACACATTTATTATTAAGAAAAGAAAAACTGTAACACGTAGACGAAACATTTTTTGTGGATAACCAAAGACTATAAACTGCAATGGGGTATATAGTCTTTGGTTATCCACAAAAAAAAAAATAACCAAATCAAAATATTGAAGTTGACAAGAGAGTTCACCTAATTTTCATTACAGTTTTAAATATTTTTGAAAACCAGGACAGTAATAAAATCAGCCTTAAATTTTCTGTTTGCAATTTAGATAGTTTTTTATACAAAGTAATAACTCTTGTTAGTTTCTAGTTACCGGGGAATTTACTATCTTCGAATGAACTATGTATATGAATTTAGATATAAATGTTATGCTAACGACAATGATTTCATTAATTAAATACATTGTTTGGAAAGCTAATCTTATGATCTGATTTATATGTTACGAAAGATGTTATGAAATCGAAGACTATCCCGGTTATTTGATATTATAAATAAAATAAAATTGAATTTACCGCGTGAAGTTTATAACACCCTACGTTTTGGCGATGTTGCAATCGCCGTTGTCTAGAATAGACTGAAAGAGCTGCCAATCCGTTGTTATTTGTCACTGTTATAATCTACTCAATGGGGGAAGCGGTATGCAGCCTACCAACGGAACAACAGAGTGACATTTTCTTCACGCGGTTAATTCGTTTTATCTTATTTATAATCTTCAATTTTTTTTTTGTTTTCAAAATAGGTAAGATACTGAAACTAGTATCATGCATGAAGCTTATATTAACTACAGATTAGTTCCAGTAGGATGTATATATATACCTACCTTATAACAATAGTATATCGTAAAGCAGTTCAATTCAATTCACTTCAAAGTATTTCACTAAAATCTTCACAGATTGTTGAAACTTACTCTATATATGAAAATATTTCAATGTTACCGAATACACCGGTACCTAATAAACAATCAATGGATAAACAAAAATGATAATAATATTATATCAAAATTACCTAAAATAGCATTCGGTTTTACAGATTTCCAGTTTCCTTCTTCACGCCACGCTGCATCGCACGAAAATAAATTTCCTGTACTAACAATGATCTAAAATTTAGTAGTAAAAAGTATCCAATTAACAATCAATTTGTAATATAATAATCATAAATAATATTTAGAAAAAAACAGTTTAACTAAAAGGTACTATAATTGGTAACTCGAATAATAATAATAAATGGTGTTCAATTGTCAGAAATTATAAATAGTCAAAAATAATAAAACAAATCAAAATAATTATTTAACAAAAAGGCACTTAAATGGTCCTTGCAATAATACTTTATATTTTTTATTTTTTTATATTATTTTATTCAGGAAACAGACAGTACAAAAAACATATTTACTTAATCAAAATATAACAAACATAAACCATTTATATGTTTCCACCAATTAAACGCTCATATAGTGCGTTATTCTATATAAAATAAAAGTTTAAAATATACCAGCATTTTTTAAAGCGAAAAGTGAAATTTTTAGGGTTTTTTAAATAAACAGAAATTATTCCGAAAAGTAATTGCCAAGTTATTATCAACGTATTAAAAGAGTAAATATAAAGTAAATAGAGCAAAAAAAAACAGTAAATAGATTCATAAACATGTATATTAATATGATAATAAATGAATTAATTATTAAATAGATAGTAATAATAAAATAAAATATATAATTATGTAATGACATATTTTATGAGAACGAAAAATAGAAAAAAGGAATAATTTATGTAAATACAAAGATAAGAGGAAAATAACTATTTTAATAATAAACAGATTACTTAATTAAATTTTAATATATTCATAATTAGATTTTTAAATGTATCTGGGGTTGTGGCAAATATATCAACATCCATAAACACCGAGTTGTAATGATCGATTGTAATGATTGTAATGAATACAAATGTCTAAAAATCATAAATGGTGTAAGAGCGGTAAATTCGCCGATTTGATACGAATGTATTGTGTTGAGTGGCTTTTAGTAAGTAGCCATTAGAATTATTAACTATTTTATTAAATAAGCCTTTAATTTATTTTGTAATAAGATTATACGACGAATAACTTTTAGTAGGTTCCAAAGTTTCTTGGATGCAATTTTTTTTGATAACATATTTATGTTAACTAAAGATTAAAGTAGTAATGAGACTTACTACTTAAAACAGAAATATTTTAACTCGTCCAAGAGCGGTTTTTAGCCGCCAATTGGACACGACGTAAATGTAATGTAATGTTATGTAATTCTTGAGTCATTGAGAAAAAGACGAAACTATGTGTTGTATGTAGACATAAATGACATATATATTCTAAGCTTTAATAAATCATGGTTTATATTGAATATTACGTATTTTCTTTATTTCATCAAAACGAAGCTTTGTGTATCAAATGTTCTATTTGTCTTCAAAATAGGTAAGATACTAAAACTAGTACCATGCAAAAAGATTATAATAACTACCGATTAGTTACAGTAGGTTGTATATATACTACATAACAATAGTATATTGTAGAGTAAGTAGTTTAATGCAATTGAATTCAATTTATTTTTCTAAAATCTTTACAGATTGTTTAAACTTACTCTATATATGAAAATATTTCAATGTCAACGAAAATATACCTAAATACCTGTTATTGTTTTTTTGTGTAATACATTTTTTAAATTTTGTTTTTCTGTTATGTTATTTTTATGATGTTGTTTTTGTCAAGTAGGTAGATATTTTTATGGTTATCATTTAAGCCATAGTGCATGAAGTTGCTATAATTTGTTTTCCACCGACAAATTCCATAATCTGTACAGGTTAAAAAAAATATGAAATGAATTGATTTAATTATGAATTCCTGACATATTTTGAATTGAATTGAATGTTGTTTTAAAAGAACTGGGGACCTAATTTATTGAAAACTATGCGGTGAGCTAAACAGAAGTATACTTTCGAAGGTCAATAGAAAGTCGATAGACATGCTCTTCACAATCGACAACATTACATACGTCCTAAGAAAATGAACACATTCAAATGAAGGGTTATGGCGAAAAATGTTTTTTTTTGTGTAAATGACATACTAATGCCATCTGGTGGCTCGTTCTTAAACGAATCGAAGCATGGATCGATTTTCGAAAGAAAGATCAAAGTCTGCCCATAAATGAGGGGAGAAGAAAACGTGTGACCATCAAGGTCCACCATCACCGCGTGAACCTTGGTTATTCTTTCCCGTCAGCATTGATTTTAACACTATAAAATCAATGCCGTCAGGTTCAGAGGTGGGGTACCTCGATGGCCCTTCGGTTGATGCTGAGGAGGAACTGTAATGGAAAATACTGATCAGAGCCAATCACTTTCCCACGTTTTAACTTTTTTCTGATGTATACATTTATTTTGAGGTGTATTTTTAGTAAAATGTACTATTTTATAAAACCCAAATGTAATCAGTTTACATAGGAAATATATTTTTTTCCCTCAAACCTTTGCCGAAATGTCAGTAAGTTTAGGTTAGTAAATTTTAAAAATGGAATTACCAAAATTTTCAAAAGTTGATGTTGATGGTTGTTCTATGTAACTTTTCAAATATTTAGGTACCTTTCCATTTACTTATTCCTGTGACTTAGGATGACTGTGACTGTTACTTTATACTGAAATTAGGTAAATGTAGAAACGTCTGTCTGGATATCGGGAGCGGCCGATGTATATGAAAATCTAGATTTAAAAATGGGTAAAGTATAATAACAACTAAAATCGACGTCAAACTTGGATTTCCTGGGTATGTTACGTTTAAATAAAAACTAAGGTAAATATTACTAAACGAAATGGGAAAAAAAATATATTTATGTCACGAAAAATAGTTCACTTGCTTGAAGTGCATACACTATCATTGATTATTATAATTAATGCTATAAATACCTAATGCATTTTTGTTGAGATACATAGTATTTATTTATTTTTAATAATTCAAAGCAATTTACAAATAATATTACAATTTACAATTAAATTTACATCAAATACATTAACTCAATTATTGAATCAACAGCAAGTTTATTCTTGGGCGTACATTCTATAAATATAGACTTACAATAATTATTATATAAAATTTATAAAAACAAAATGTCAAATAAATAAGTAAAATTATAAAAAATAGGAATACGTAAAATAATGAAAAACCTGATAGTTAAATAATAATCATAATCATCGTTATAGTTAAATAATAATCAATAATCGTAATCGAATAATAACAATGTAATAAATAACTTTACTTAGTTAGAAATATTTAAAATTATCGTAATCAACCATTGATTTTATAATCAATGTAATCAACATAGTCATAACCATAATCAAATAATCAGTTATTAAATAATTTAAAAGGACAAGTTAATCAGTTATTAATAAGTAATAAGTAAATTAAACAAATAAATAAATATTAAATGCATTCTATGTAATAAGTTACCTGAAATTCCACATGGCGCCACTCGACGGCACTTTTAATCATGTTTATTAAATTCCCGCGCAAATAAACAGTTTTTTTTTATATCTCAAATTCTCTGCAATTTTAATTATTTTTGGTGAAGAAATTCGCTTTTTTATGCATGTTTGATTTTTGTTAGCGAAGTCGCGAACCGTTTGCTGTTGGTTTTAAGTGAAAGCATGAAGTGGTTCGGAAGACGACTGGTAGATGGCGATGAGCACGCCCCTCTGCGAAAAAATCCAATATGGCGGCACGTCATTCGGCCAGTCCGAGGGCGGGGATCGTGCCCGCTGCTGATGCAGCGTTCTGACAGCTGCGGCGCCTATTCGCGTGTGTTTTTTCAAACAAAATGTGAAATTGAAAAAGAGCCTAGAGTCGAATTCGTCTGATGGCGGAGCGCGCGGGCCCGCCGCATCGATAACTCGCGTACACAATGCCGTGTTTGGGGAGGAAGCGTGACATATTGTTTATATCTAGTCCTGTGTGAAGTGGTGAGACGATTTTTCGCGCGAGGACGCGGGGAAATTGTGTTTTCGTGCGGGCCGCTCTGTTTTCCTTTGATTTTCGACGGATTTCGGCCGCTTCGGGCCGTTCGAGTCGAGTGAAAGCTGTCATGTGCGGTTTCTAGGTAAATATCCGTTTTTTATCGCATATTAAAAAGTATACACAGACGCTAAATTTATTTTCGTTCGTAGTCGTTGACATTCGACAAAGTTTTCATTCATAATTGCATAGCTGCGCTTTTTCTTATTAGAAAAAACATATGTTTCCGCGTGAAACGGGCCCCGAATACAGTTATTCTTTCCTGCACGGTGTCTGTTATCAGTTCACACACAAAGCTCGCCCTTCTCTTTTATTCTGCTGCGTCTGTCCCTTTCTTGCTCACAGCTGGATTTCATTTTATAATCCATATTTAACTACATAGCTTTGTACAAGGTCTTTGAGAAAGAAACTCATTGCAAGACATGTTTTAGATGATTTGTAACAAAAGTGTTTATATATTAAAGAATATATATTTTTTTTCAAAATGCTATTCTTGTGGTTTTTATTTTTTTTATTAGATTTATTTATTTAAGAAATAATTATTATAAAATAGTGTTTTTTCTTACAATAATATCAAAATTTTAGCATTAGCCATGTCATGGTTAAACTTAGAATGGGCTATCATAATTGAATGCGTATACAAAATTTCGTGTCTGTTATGTTGACTGTTGAGGAGTTCCCTCGTTAGAAGCCAACGCTGGGTGCCGCAGTCCTATCTTGGTGAAACTTATATTAGACTGTCGTAATTGAATGCACATTCAAAATTTCGTGTCTGTGCTGTTGACCGTTTAGGAGTCCCCTCTTCGGGAGCCAACCCTGGTGCAGCAGCCATGTCATGGGGAAACTTAAAATGGGCTTGCCATAAAAAATGCATTGTCATCGGAACTGAACCAACATGTAAATTTTCAACTTCATATGATAATATTTGAGGAGTTCACTCAATGGTGTGTTAAAAACGAAAGGACCCGACTGGTAAAGTTCAAACCTCATGCTTATTCGATTCTGTCATCTAATGGGAGACTAGCCCGTTCTAAGATGGAAAGGGAAATTATATTCAAAATTATATTTTAAGTTGTAGCAATGCATATTTTATGTATAATTGTGTGTGACAACTAAAGTTGATTATTTCACTATTTATTGCAGTGCTATGTTTTCGTCCATAATTATTATTTACCTTTATTATGTCATGTGTTATTGAAGTTACTTTAACTATTCATTTGGTATTAATGCAGTTTATCAGTTTATCAAACATTGAATATGTTTTAGTGTACCTCCCTATATTCACACTGATTCTGTAAAAATATTAACTCTATCTCTATAACTTCATAAAGACCTATTTGGCGGTAGGTTATCAGTTTTTTTTTTAATAAAGATGTCAGATTTAGCTAAACTGCATAAATTCCGAAAGGTGTAGCCAGAGTGTTACAACTGGGGACTTAGACCAATACCAATTAATCGTGCTTATGTAAAGAAGTGATAATATCAAAGGTCAGCTCATCAATCCATGTCGTATTAGAATTATACACATCCGAGATTTTGTATATCTGGATGATTTTATTTTATTATGATAGTTTATTATGATGTATAAGTCGTTATTTGGGCATTTGAACGGTATTGGCACATTTTTTATTTATCGAAGAACAAAACTACTATGTTTGATCATTTGAATGCTTAATTTGATAGAAAATAGCGTCAAACAGGTAGACATACAAAAAATAATCTTTTTTAGTTAGTTTTTTAAATGGTTTTAAAAAACTGACCTAATTTACCACCATATAGGTATTTAAGAAAGATTTAAAAAACAAACAATCTATCGCCAATTAGGTGTTTATCAAGGTTTTAAAGAAACTTTTTTATTATGGGCTTTTTTAGGGTTTTTATGAGCCTTGTAACACTGCGACCATTGCTGATCTATTGTGTTTCGCCACCTATCTATATTTCTGCGCTAAGCCTCGTGTCATTTAAGAACCGCAACAGGCTTTTGGCGCCAGATTGTTTTGACCTCTTCAGGTTGGAGGTAATGGCCACCCAAGTGGGTATCTTTTACGCATCAGCGGGCCACACTCGCATATGAGGTGCAGGGGAGTTTCCTCTGCCTCTTAGCAGAACCTGCACATTTTTGTGTCTCGTAGCTTGAGGTTGTACATGTGTTTGTTAAGCCACAATGCCCCGTGAGCACCCTCACCAGTATGCGTAGATTGTTTCTATTTAGCGATAAGTCGTAAGCCTTAATTAGCGCTTTGGATTGATTCAACCCTGGCGTGTTGTTCCAGTGGTTGACGGATTGTTCTAAGCATATTTGTTTCAGCATTAGGTTTGCAAGGCTTTTTGGAACGCCACAGCAAGGTTCAGGGCCGTATAACGTTCCCTTTCGTCGGCTTTTTCATTTCTCTCGATTCCTGCTTGGCCGGGAACCCATCTCAGAATTACCCTGTTCTTTTCGCCCAGGGAATTAGGTATTGATACGCAAGGGGATTACTTAGGGGGAATTCCCCTAACGCCGGACGGCACCTAGCGGCGGACACTAATTGTATCTCGACAAGTATTTTCACCCATCTTTGTATCGATCACGCCGCGACTTGTCGAGATACTATTAGTGTCCGACACTTGGTGCCATCCGGCGTTAGGGAACTTCCCACTATATAGGTGACGAACTAATAAATACAAAAAACGTTTTTCCCAACGTCAAGGAAGTTAGCCGAAGGGCTTGAGGAAAATACTTCTGTATTCTCTGCATTCTTCTGTACCTACAGCGACCATCAGCAATATTCTTTTAGTAGGCACGGAATGTAAGATGCTCAAGGAAATTGAGCACCCTTTTTTGTTTGCCTATTTGGCCAGGCCATGCAGCTAAGAAGTGTATGAATAATTTAGCAATCCTAGACATGGCGCACCGTAGACAACTCCACTTGGCTAAACTACAATGAAAACCGAGAGAAGCAACAGCCCTAATTACCTTATTCCCAGATGGAAGTCTGTCTGTGGGTTGGTGTCCTTTGTATTTATTCCTCTACGATACCGCCCAAACGCTTAATCTGATTAAACTGAAATTTGTTATGCAGGCATCATTTGGTCATGGCAAGAGTTGAAAAGATTCTGGTTGAAATCGGTCCACCTGGAGGCGCAATAGCTCATCATCATCATCATCATTTATTGATTCCATAAAAGCATTTCACAATACTGAGGAACATGTCAAATTTTACAATCATAATTTACCGGATGATTAAACCGCTTTGATTAATTAAAAGGAAAAAAAATAATTGTAATCAGAGGTGATTACTTAAAAATAGTCAAATTTACAAAATAATCAATAATCAAACAAATAATAATCAATACCATAAAAAGAACAATTCTGAAACATGCGTAATTAAAAACAATGTCAATAAAATCTGAAACTTAGTTCGAAAGTATAGTCATAATATGGTTATTTATAATCAAGCAATTGTGGACGCAATATCATAAAAGTCGTCCAGTTTGTAAAGGGCATGTTTGACTAACTGATTTTTCAAGCAGATTTTATATGCTGCCATCTCAAGTCTTTTCGTTGATGATGGCAAAGCATTGAACAATTTAAAACTAATATATAAAAATGTTTTTTGATATTTAGTCAAGCGTACTTTAGGCAATAACACAATGTTCTTATGTCGCGTATTATGGCTATGCCGAGTGGAGTGAAGCTCGCAATTTAAAACATTCTCTTTGGCGTATATTCAATTTCGAAATATTGGACTTAGAGACTTGAAATTTGGTATAAACATTCCTTATCGGGCCGACATCGAATTCTGAAATTGGTTGAAATATCTCATATTCAAGCTACTTTAATAATATTTACGTAGCGCCGTATTGACGACCAAGCCGATCTAAAAACGTTGCATTCCCGCTGCCTTCAGTCGTTGCTTAAATTTTCTTTTTGATCTCGATTGTTACCTACAAGTATTATTAATTGTTGTCATGACGACAAGCGATCTAATGTGTCACGATCACGAACCTGTCACGATGAAGTTTATCCTCGTTTATATGTTTCGGCAGAGTGGCCAACAATACTTTCAACTTGAGTTGTCAATCAGGTAACCTTATTCCCAAAGTGGCATCACTCTCAAAATCCTTTCACAAGTCCTTAGCTACTCACCGGGAGAGTTTTGGGATGACACAAGCATTTTTTTTTCGTAAATGAAACCTTTTTATTTTTTCCTTCTCTCAAAATTTCGCGAAGCGGTAGTTTGAGACTAATTTCAAAATAATCATAAAAATGTTTAGTGATTGAAGAAACAATAAACGTTACCTAATATAGCCCAATTTTCACGAGTTGCATTTTTCATTTACTTTCTAATTTAGGTATATGGGTACACAATAAAGAAAACATACAATTTTGCGCCATTTCCCCTGCTGAAAAGCAGTAAGCGTTCGGCTAAATGTCAAAATAACTACTGAATGTTTTGGGATAAAAAAAACGGCGAACACTAGCTAATAAGTTGTAATTATTGCGTGAGAGCTATATTTTTAACTGTTGTTGAAGACTATCGCGGTTGTTTGACATCATAAATAGGATAAAAACGAATTTACCGCGGGAAGTTGGCGCTTGGCCCAAACACGCCCTTAGCTGATAAACGAACCTACCGTCAGGAAGCACCCGGCGTTTCGGCGATGTTGCAACCGTCTACCCAGTTTACTAATATGATAGTACCCAGAAGGTATACTACTTTTGGTCAGCGAACCTATACATTCATTGCCCCAAGGTTTTTCAATGCTCTTCCTGGCGACATAAAATCAGCACAAAATAAGACCTACTTTAAAAGGCTGCTTAGAAACTGGCTTGTAAAAGAGGGAAGACAAGGAATTTTAAAAATATTGGACATTATAATCTAACCCGGACATTTGAATATTTTGAATCTTATATTGTATTATGTTATGTTATTATTATTATTATTTTATTTATTATTATTATTATTATTTTGCTTTAACGTATATTAAGAGATAATTTGTTTTAGTTTTAACACTATTTTATCTTAGTTATAAGTAAAATGCAGGACTATTTTGTTTAAATTCTTATTCTAATTTTTACGATTTAAAATTGTTTTGTTTTTTTTTCTGATTTGAAGTTATTTGCTGACATTTTAATTTTCCACTTCTAACTTTAATTTAATTATTCAATGTTAGTATTTAGTCATTTTTAATATGGTTTTGCAATTCTATTATTTTGTGCATACATGGAATATATGCCATTTTTATAAATACAGTATTGTTGCAAGCACATTCTAAAATAAATTTTTACCTTAGAACAGGTCCCGGCCTAGTTACGTCACGTTGTCACTAGACTATGCGATGTATTCTTTTTTCTGCTTTTGATTCAATTTTATAAGTATTTCTATGCATAATTCCTACGCTGAAATTGTTTACTGTTATTTTTAATATTTGCATTATTTATATAAATAAAATAAAATAAATACTTTGGACAACGACAGTTGCAACATCGCCGAAATATCGGGTGCTACAAACTTACTACAAACTAAACTTACAAACTAAAATAATCATGAAAACTACTAAAATGTTCGAGTGTTCGCGGCAACCGGGCAAGCTGATAGAATCAAATTGGTATCGGCCGGATTAAATGATTAGGTATCAAGTTCAAATAGTATCTTCTGGTGCCCGCAGCGGATTGCCGAGCTCCTCGCGGCTGACCGATTCATACAGAGGCCCAGTCCTAGGGTACGTGGCACCATGGAGCAGTTTATGTTTAGCGCCCCCGTAAAACAACAATGATATCTACAAAAATAAAATAAAAATAGGTTGTCACCTCAACATTTTCCCGAAAAGTAGTCAAGGACTGATTTCATCTGAATATTAATTTCATGAATGAAAACGATGAGCGCCCTGGCCGGCGGACGAACCTGGTTAGGCTCCATTGCGATACCTCAGGTGGCGCGGTTTGTTTTTTAGCTAAGGGCGGGTTTGTGCCAAGCGCCAACAGATAACGTTAATATTTAATAAAAATGTATGGCGGAATTTAAATATTATTACTGTAGCTTGTATATATATGAGATATTACAAAAAAAACACAACTAGAGTTGTCGACTACAGCGGGCGACCCGTCACCTCAGGAAGTTTTAACGATTAGTCGTTCTATCTCCCTGGAGTGAGTGCAGAAGACTTAGGACAAAAACAGTCCACCGTCTAGCCCCGCCACAAACCCATAAGAGGCCGCGAGATAGCCAGGAGTGTTACCCAGCGCGCTTACACTCACGCCCTTACTGCCAATTGCGACCAGATTACTCCAGTCTCTCGATTGGAAGCTTTTAGGCGCTATCGTGGAGGAAACATACACACGCAGACATACTTTAATCTTGAAATAGTTTTAATCGTCTAATGGTCTTAGCGGTATGGAATGATCGTGATGGTCTTAATTGTCTCCATGTCGTTTTTGTTTACGCGTTAACAATATATCTTCTGGTCGGTTGGTGGGCCGAGATAGTAAAACTATGCTCATTTGGAATGTATGCAGTTAGGTACCTCGTGTTCGTTGGTGTTTTAAACTAACCGCCATATATGTGTTAATTGTTAATAAATCGTTTTTTTTAACCCAACCGCCATATAAGTGTTTGACGCTTCTTTAAATGCTTATATCTCGCTTATTTATAGAGGCCGCGCAAAGATTTTGTAGAAGAGGTACCTAAACTGCATAAATACCTAAGGTTAAAATAAACGATGACAAATGATACCACTAATAACCACTCGTTTTCAAGGTATCCCCAAAGGCATACAATACACGATAACCAACTATGACAGCAAAAACGCATTTATAACATTTATGTAATTTTCGTATATGATATGGCTATAAAGACTTTAAAGTCAAGCCATAAAGCCTGAAATCTACTGTGATTCTAACATTAATATTACTCTGAACACTGTTGGTAATGGGAATTATCGTTATTGCAACTATATCGGGATTAGTCTGACCCATTTTCACTACAACATTCGTTGAATAAGCTGAAGAGTATCCTTCCGAAGGAGAGCAAGACTACAATTTGTCAGTCTGTTCATCTTCCCCTTCTGGATTATGATGATGTCGCATTTCTGGACGTCACAAAGGAGCTATCCACAAAGCTTGAGCGTATCCAAAATGTCTGCAATCGTTATATCCATGGCCTTAGAAAATTTGACATCACGGAGTTCAGAGAAAAGCTTCACTGGCTGTCGACCCAGATGAAAAGAGACATGAGGGGTGTCTGTCTGCTATTTAGGATGCTATTTAGGTCTCTGTCTGCTATTTAGGATGTCTGCTATTTGGGAGTTAATGAGCCCTTGCTGAGTTGGCCACGAAGACCCATTCCGTTCAGGGTTGGTCACACTCACGGGTTAATACCTATCCGACGGCCTCCACGCATGAAGTGCGAGCCTGGGTAGGACTCTGGCCTTATGGTTAGTTTCCCCTGTGAATCAACCTTCTGGCGCTCCTGGACGATCTGCGCACCGTGCGGCGTAAGCCAATCGGCAGTACTGTTTCCTATAGAGCGGGGGTGGTTGAGGACCTTACGGCGACTGCTTTTGAAACGACCATCGGCTACCCGATCCTGGGTGAACAGCCGGGCAAAGGACACTGTGGTCCACGATAGATTCGGTAAACACCGTTTCACCGCTTCGTAAGGGAGAGGACCGCGCAAGCGACCTCGAACTCGTAACCAATCGAGAGACCGGAGTAATCTGGTCACAATTGGAAGTAAGGGCGTGAGTGTAGGCCCGCCGGGTAACACTCCTGGCTATCTCTCGGTGAAGGCGTTGGCCTCTTACGGGCTTGTGGAGTAGCTAGACGGTGGACTGTTTTGTCCTCAAGTCTTCTGCGCTCACTCCAGGGAGATAGAACGACTAATCGTTAAAACTTCCTGAGGTGACGGGCTCGCCCGCTGTAGTCGACAACCCTAGTTGCTATTTAGGATCTTGTTGAAGGTCGTCGGCGTCTGCCGATTATCTCACCGGCAGATTTACTGCTCTATTGGCTCACGGACGCCCCCTGCGATATGAAGATAACCTGCTACTCTCTATCCCTGGTCACAGTAGTGACTTCGTATTTACTTTCACCGTCCATGGAGGTCGACTTTGAAATGCTTTGCCGGATAATGTGAAAACCGCGCCTTGCGTAACATATTTTAGAAGCAGACTCAGAGAACATTTAAGGAATCTTCCACATAAATTCCCTTCCCCTTCCCATTCTCTTCCTTTCCAAAACCTTTGCGTCCTAAGTTTGCGGCTTAAGTTTATTTTGGTGCAGCACATTCTGCGTCCACAAAGAGTTATTTTATTGTATTTTTCCATGTTTAGTATTAGTAAGTTTGTAACTATCAGTCATTGACACACAGACAGACTTCCATATAAAAATGGTCTCAATCGTCTCAGAGCGACTCAAAACAAATATTTCCGTTACCATCCCGGAAAAAAATGCACTTTTACAATACTTCTCTTCTCGTTGGTTGGTGGGCCGGGAAAGTAATATATGGAGCGAAATTATTCAAGTGGAAGATATACACTAAATATTAGTATGTATCTCGAATCGAAGTATGATTATGTTTTATTTAGGTACGGATGTGAGTATAGTTCTAAGGTTGAGAAAAAAACATCTAATAATAATAACTAATAATCGCTAATTTCAAAGCAGATCCGGAGGCAGAAGATATAATCCCTCCTGAATGTTTAATGTTTCACAAGTGATCTAAAGGCATCATTATGCACCCTTTTTGCGATGAGCCCAAAAGAAATTGATCATTTTTTTCCTCCGTACAAAAACGGCCCAACCTACTATTATTACATAGAATATATTTGTAACTGTCAGCATCGATTAGAATTTTATAACCATAAGTAAGTATTAGGTATTGTTTTTTGTTTCATATCTATCAAGAAGTAGGTATTCTGTTCTATGACCAATATCTAATTTACAAAATTATTGTGAGCTTGACGCTATTACCTGCACGCAATATCTTATTTTGATAGTGGTTATAAGATGAAGATAACAGCCACAGAACCTAGCATTGTCTCTCAAACAAATATTTACATAATACAATGTATAATATTATCAGCATAAGCCAGTTAAACTATTGTTAAATTCCTATAATTGTTAAATTCTTATAATTCCTAAATCAATAAACGTTCCCATGGCGTAACTTGCTATATTTCCGTTAATATTATAGCATAAACTGTGTCATTAGTAAAACAAACTGTGTCAACTGTATACAAGGAAACTCCTGGTTTCCAAAATAATAAATAAAATACTTTGAATATAAACTATATGGTATTTTTTTATTCCAATTCAATATCTCTCGCTACTTGTGACACAACAGAATATTCTCCAGCCATACTCTGCTGAAATTTACTGAAAGCCAGTCCCAGTAACGTAATTTCGAAGGACGATGAAACGTCAATCATTATAGATCTAAACAATCGCAAGCATTCACTCAGCAGTTTTTCATAAGAATGTAATACTCCATCCAATTTTTAATACGCTTTTATTAGGTCGACCTGTATGTAACTATGTAATGGAATCTAAGGTAACTAATTTAACCATCTTCCAAGGATCGTAGTGTCATGAAAATTGGCAGCTGTATGTAGTTCTGATGACAATACAATAATATGGTACTGTCGAATAGATTTGATGATGGAGTCGGAAGATATGAACTGGAACTTCATGATGGAACATCGTATCATAGCTGTGTTTGGACTTGTTAGAAAAGGACTTGTTAGATAGGACTTGTCAGAATGTGGTTTTTACGTGCATTTATAAAAGCGTGTTTTTATTGTTTTTTTTAAAACTATTAATTATTTATTTAACAAAGGTATAGAAGTTTGCCTACTCGAACGAAAATTGTGATATTTGAGTTTATCCTCAGGTTTGCGAATTCTCAATTTTAACTATTGAGGTATTCGACCATCTTCTGTCATACAATCGATTAAATTGTTTAATTCTTTTATTTTAGTAGTCACGTCATTGATTGACGTTATGGTTTTAAAAGAATCTTCCAAGCCAATACTCTGAGGTTTTGTACTTTGTTTTACAGCGGTAATGTCGACGCCTAACTCCAATTTTTTAAGGTGGACGCAATATCGATTCCTAGTATTTCTTTCAAATAGCTGAATTCCGCTTTTTAAAGATCCGCAACAGTTTGGACGTTTATCTCCGTAAGAGCATTGGCTGATTTTGTTCCGATTCCAGGGATGTTTCGCACGGATTGTAGAGTCGACATCAATAATGCTGCATTTTCTGGAAAATCGGTGGTTTGATGGTTTGGTTTGTGAAGCGATCCGACTATTTTAGCTAGCAGTTTATTGTGAGCGAATCCGGCACAGCAAGTTATACCTAACGTGGTCAAGAGTTTGTTTCTAATTTCCTGAGCGATATTCGAAGCGATGGTCAAGCGAAGCCGGCAGCCGCACGGAGAAAACGCTTCCCCGTCTCCTTACAAATGTCCGGCGACTTTGAATATCTCCAGTGACATCTTACGATAATTCGACAGATCTTCTCAATTCACTAACACCAACTGCGGGCAGAGTTTGTAAGCGTTCCCCAGCGACATACATTTTTTTATTCCAAATTCCCTCGCTGGGTAGTTACTCGTGACACTTCAGTGCTTTTGCTGTATTCCTAGTGGAACATTTCGCACGTCCGGATTATTAAGCATTTCGACTTGAGCGTAAAAACAGACGACGTCGATGTGAATATGCGATGTGATCGAGGATGCGAGGTGGTTGGGCCAGCGTGCAGTTCGCATAAACCTTGATTTAATATGCTGCAAATAAAACAAAACTCTTGCTCTTGAAGCATTACTTAGGCTAACAATGCTTCATATTTTTATATAGAAAGTGGCCAAAATGGGAATGCACATATCAACGGCTGGAAAACCCATAATACAAAGACCAGCATCAAATATGGTAATTTTTCTCAAGCAATGGGTATACATTCGAGACCGTGTCCACCACACTCGTTTCTAAGGTCCTTGATGTATCGGCGTAGTCATAAAGCCGGTAGCCCGGGACCTCCCGGTTATCAGAAAGGAAACTACTGTTTTAATGATCTTTTCTTGATACTTAAGACTGAGGCACATCCTTTAGTTTCATGAGCGCAAAACCTTGATATTTATTTTGGGTTGAGGAACACAATAGTAAAAGAGTCGTTTGGGGCTTCTCTCGTCTCAGAGCCTTATGCAAAAAAGGGAGTCTCAGCGTCAGGGTCTGAATTCTAGCCGTCATTGCATTGACCATCTATGACAGTGACAGTTTCTATGGCTTGTGTCTGTTTAAAAAAACTGGCCAAAACATTTAAAGCAGCATAGGAATATCCAAAGTTGCTAAATGTCACTTCTGTTGTGTCTACTTCAACAAGCGAACCTGTCACTCCAGGCTGATACAACGATATGTGATCGTTCTTTCAGCCTTTCGGATGAGCGTAGAAGACTTAGACTAATACAAATCTACTATCTAGCTATGCCAACATGCCCGGTAGAGGCCTACGTCTTACGGTGAGGCACCGGGAAAGGTACGCAGCGGGCAGCCTTGCCTCCTAACTACCAATTTTGGAAGGATATCTCCGTCTGGAATTAACCTTCAGGATACCTGCGTCCTCCCGACTGGTTACGGGTTCGAAGTCGCGTGCGCGGCCTCTACCTGTTGTATTACAGCGGTAGTTCAATTTGAATTTATCGGAGACCTGGGCGTCCTTTGCCCATAGTGCCACTCGGGATCGGGTGACCTATAGGTCGTTTCAAGAGGTTAACATCCACCCCCGCTGCTAAGGAGACAGTATATTTCCATAGTCTCCAAACTCCTTCAGCAATTAGCCAGAGTACACAACCGATTGGCGACGCCGAACGGTGCGCAAACCGTCCAGTAGCGCCGGGAGGTAATCCCACCAGGAGAAACCGATCTACCAGCCGTGAGGCCTGAGATGCGAGAGTCTTACCCGGGTAGCCTTCCACACGACAGGGCTTTTAAATAGGAGCTGAATCGTGAGTTGGGCCGATCCGAGAACAAAATTGATCTTATGGCCCAAGCTGCACGTAATAAAACATTTGTTGGTTTTTTCAATATGGCTTCAGCATCCTAAGACACCTGTTTGTCGTAAAACCTAGCGCGACTTGTCTCGATATATATTTTTATATATGAGGATATAGTCTTATTTTTTACAGTATTTTTGAACAAATACATACAACGAGACATTTTGAACGCGTTCCTATGTCAATGGGGGTTTACAGCGCCGATTTCCGGTTTCGGCGCCATCATGGGTATCTCACCTTCGGTCAGGATTTCGCCTGGGCAGCCGACATCTTCGAATTCAGCAGGGTCGAAATAGGGAGAAAAGACCTGTTGCCTAAAAGTAACATGTTTTGTTTCTAAAAGTAAAACGGAGAGTTTTTTTTCCGACATTTTGACTAGACTATATCCCAGTATGCTGCACGCCTTGCGTTGTTGTTGTTTTGTAGATTGGGGGTTTCTTTTCAGTATTCAAATATTCCCGCACAACTCCACAGGGCGAGGCCATTCTGTATTTCGAGGCGCCATTGTTTCGTCCTAATTTGCGTAGGATAATTATTAAAAGGGTCCGAGAATTAACGAGGGGCCGCCGCCGCCGGCCGGCGCCGCTTCTTATGTGTAAGTCTCGCTCTGCCCATTTACAGGGTGTTACAACAAACATTTCAGTTTACAAGCCATACCTTAGAAAATCATTCCTTAAATTATTATAAAGGACTGTGCAAATTTGACGCGGTTTTATGATAGACGAATCCATGATAACCTGCCCATGTAGCTTATGTCAGCAAGCAATGCTTATTGCAGGAGTTCCTATGTTCTTAGATGTGTTCGAGATAATATGTGCAGTTCTAACCCACATATAGTAACTACTAGAATTATTATACCAGCGAACCATGTCCCTTATTATTATTTTGTTACAGTCTATGAAGTAGTCGTACATTTTTAAATATCAATTTTACACAGCGTATTTTTAATATTAGACCCCTTTTCCAGGAATATATTTATATAGAAGAGTATATACGACGATCTCTATAAGATGATTCTTTTTTTTAGGTCGAAGCTTGGGAAGTGACTGCTTTTTATATTTCTCGTATTTGCATTGTATGGGCCACTTATTTATGGTTGTTATACGTATTTATTTCAAGTGTAATTATTTTTTAAACCTTGAAGTTAAACAAATGGTTTTTAGTTTAATTTTTAACTTTATTTAATACCGAATTTTTTTTTTGGAAGATGTATATTTTTATTATCAAATTTATTAGTGTTCTCCTTAGAACAGGCTCTCCCTAGCCAGGGGCGACACAAACTATGTTTTTTGTGATCTGATAAATAAATTAAAATAGGTTCGCAGTCCGTCCCTTAAAACAAATCCTTATATTGAGCGAATATGTCTTTCGCAGCGCAAAGATGGATAATATAATACATAATGCTAAGGAAATAGCTAAAGTGCAATGGTCTCTCCGTTTTTACGGCAGTCAGCTACTGGTTTTCCTAACAGCAAAAGTTGTAGATCTAAATCTACCAGCTAACTTTGGTAAATGCGGACCCCATTCTATTTATAGTCTACTATTATCCTCAAAATAATGTTTTAATTTCAAGTTCAAGTCCAATCTTGGGTACCATAACAGTACCATCATGTACCATCCTACAACATCTCCCAGCGCTAAATACATTATACTTGACCATCTACTCGTATTGTACAACTGTTTTTGGTAAAACTAAATTGTTGTCAGTTCCAACCTTATTGAAATGGAAAAAAACCTGATTGAAAATGATCTTTTCATAAACATTGATTATATGTATATGGTATTAGATTGCTCAACGTGATAGCACGTTTTGGCAACCCTTCTGCGTTGGCTACATCCAGGTGGCGCTGATAGCATTGTCAGACCAAACTAACAGCAACTTATTTGGCTATGTATAATAACATTGAGAATTAATATTATTTTATAAAGGACTGATTGATTATAAAAACCTAATAATTTAACCAATGATAAGAATAATAACATGCAATTATTAGTGGCATCTATCGCATTTACCTATATATAGGCTGATTACTTCACATTAATAATAAAGAGAGATACAACGCCATCTATTAATGATCTGAACTTAAACGCGCGTAATTATTGTGTATTGAAACCTGTATACCAAATTAAAAAAATGCCATATTTATGTAAAAAATATTAAAATACTATGATTTAAGAATTCGTTTGCTATTATATTATTATTTATACCTTGTAGGCGTGTGTAGAACGCCATTTAGGGTACACCGCCATACTGCCATAAAACGAATGCCGCCATATTAAACACATGAGAAAATTAATGAATGTTTGGAACTATAAGTGCCATCTACACGCTGCCTTTCGTAGTAAAATCCTAGCTGCCAAAACTAATACGCTATTAATGATAAAGGTAATATAGACACTGGGGGCCTATTGTTTTAAAAAAAATGTATGCTAAATTTCTCTATGGCTCATGTAAATCAAACAGACTGTAACCCAAACGGATTGAAGTCCCTAAACACAACGGCCTCGGGCGGCGCGATTCGTTTCTCGGTTAGCCTCGGGCGGAGCGGCGGGAATATTTGATTGTCAATGTATGGCGGAATTTAAATATTATTAATGCAGCTTGTATATGAGAAATTTCAACCAAAACTTCACAATGTGCTTTTGGCCCAATAAGGCATCTGTGTACCAAAATTTCAAGTCTCTAAATCCAATATTTCGGGGATGATATGACTAGTTCAACCACAATATTTTCAACTCTTGTCATGACCAAATAATCCCTGCATACCAAACTTCACCTGAAGCAGATTAGGCGTTTGGGTGCTATCGCTAAGGAATACATACAAGACGGGCAGACTCCAATTTGGAAATGGTCTCATCCATCTCAGAGGGCTCAATATGGATATTTCCGTCCTTCTCTCGAGATTTTTTTTGGCGCGGAACAATACTTTACCTCCTGGTCGGTTGGTGGTTATTAACAGAACCCAAACGGGTTCGTCCGCCGGCCGAGAGAGGCGGTCATCGATTTTCTTTATGAAATTAATAGTCGGATGAAATCAGTCCTTGGCTCCTTGTCGGTAAAGTTTTTTTTTAATTTAATGACCGAAAGCTTATTGATTTGTCCTTGATATGAGTTCAATTAAAAACTTGTTTACATTTAAGGTTTACATTTTCACTTAAGTAGATTTTATAGGTCATGGGATGAATTTGGGTAGAAGTAGTGATGATGAGGATATTACAGAAAAACTCATCGAATTCATTCGATACTTATATATTGGCAACAACTGTCATATTATACAATTTTTACAAAAAATAGAATGGCGAGGTTTCGATTTCCCAGTATAATGGTTAATAATATTCCAAATTATTTTTCATTTATTTAGTGAACTTTTATTATTTTATTTATTGCTTGTGTTATGATATATAGACGTATGGGCACTGGGGAGTTGTCACCTACAACGGGCGAACCCGTGACCCCAGGAAGATATAACGATTATGATCATTCTTTCACCCTGGAAGGAACGTAGAGACTTGGGGACGAAACAGTTCACCGTCTAGCTACGCCAACTTGCTTGTCAGAGACCAAAGTCTTACCGCGTGGCACTGGGTAGTTGTCACAGGCAACCTTCCACCCTGACTACCAGGTGCGGACGGATTTTTCCGTCTTCCCGTTTGGCCACGGATCCGAAGTCGCTTGCGCGACCTTTATTTGATGTTAATATAGCGGTAATTCAGTTCAAACTTATCGCGGACCATGGCGTCCTTTACCCGTCTATTTCTCGGGGCCAACTGGTCGTTTCAGAGTGACTGCAAAAACGCCCGCGGGCGACGAAATAGTAGTATAGTATAGTATATAGTAGCGTCCGTAACCCCGTTGACACCGGTTCTCCTCGTTGTTATCGAAGTTAAGTAGCAGCGGGCGCGGTCAATACTGGGATGGGTGACCGCCTGAGTGTTTGACTGCGTGATGCTACAAATGCCCACCTAGAAGATGGTGCCAATAGGCAACAAGGCGGGTTCCACGAAAAAGCATGAATTGTGGGTATAAAAAAAAGGATACACGCTATTAAAATTGGCCGCTGTTAAAGTGTTAAGAGGCGTATGAGATCGATTTCAGTGTCCTTCAGTTATTCGCTGTAGTACACAGTCGATTGGCTGACGGCACACGTGCGCAAACCACCTAACAGCGCGAAGGACATCTCCAAAGGAAACTGATCCACCTGCGGGGCATGGGAAACGGAGTCTTTTCCGGTTTGAACCTCTTTGGGGAGGCTACTGGATAGGAGCTTAACTGTGAGTTGAGCCTATCAGAAATAACGAGCAGCTCTTAACCCATAAATGCCAAGTGATTCGAAAACGAAATTAGTAGTACCACTACTGTGGTAGTACATTTGTAAAAGCATCGGAAATCCTTTGTGAGCTCAGTAAAATCCAAAAAACTGCCATCTATCGCAAGAGTACGGAACTATCTCTTATTAGAAACGAAGTTTTAGCAGAATTGACACTTTTGATTAAAACAATAAGCAGTGCCAATTGTTTCGTGTTCGCTTTGTGCAAAAATTATGTCATCTCCCGAAAAAAGTCAGTAAAGCTTTGTACAATTATCAAAGTTTTGTAGTAAATTTGGGTAAATTATGGATATATTCGTGTTTTTAGAAATAGTTGATTGTAGATAGAATTAGTAGATTGCATGTGACAATAATAATAAATATTAAATAAACCCATTATAACATCTTTGTTTGACACCTATATGAATATAGGATATTGCCCATTCTTTTGTTTTCAAACACCTCTAAAATACCTAGTTAACAAAAAAAAATACACTAAAAGTAGTAAATACTGTTATAGGGACCTGTCAACATAAACATATGAAAATAACCAAAATCGAAATCTTACAATAGTTCTGGGCATATATGGGTTAATGGCCCAATGGCCAGACATATGGGCATGATATAGACATAACGATATAATGACATATTATATAAATGTAGACAGGGTGAGGATTTAACCTGGCTCATTCCAGTACCGGTTTACCGGATGCCGTAAAGCATCGCAATCCTGAGACCAATGCTTTTATGTATTGGCTTTGTTTTTTTTATAAGGCTAATTAAATAGTTTTTTTAATAAAAAAAACAGCATTTTTTATTTAATTAATAATATGTATTTAGTGATCAATATTGATTTCGTACCCTTCAAAATAGTCCCGTTGGATATATTGCCAATATTTCCCAACGCTGTTTGCCCTTGTTCAAAATACTTCAGAAACTCGGTTTATAAGATGGCGCTCAGTTGCTCCTGCGATTTGTTTCGTTTCTGTATAATGTTAAAACAATGTCCTTCAATGTTTTTTGATCTTCGAAAAGAGAAAGAAGCCACAATGGGCTAAATGAGGTGAATACGGCGGCTGCTGTAGTACTGGTTTTGGTAAAAAAAAATAACGACTAAGCAGTGGAGCGTAATCCAGTGCATTGTCGTGTTGCACAATCCATGAGTTGTTAGCCCATAATTCTTGTCTTTTACGACGGATACTGTCACGCAATCGTCGTTAAACGTCAAAGTAATACTCCTTGTTCGCCGTATGGCCTCTTGGCAAGAATTCATAGCGAACTATGCCCTTGTAATCAATAAAACCCGTAATGAGAACCTTCACCTTCGACCGAACTTGACGAGCCTTTTTCGGCATTGACTTCTGTAGCTGCTTCTATTGTAGGGTCTTTTTTCCAGGTCGTAGTTATACAGCTATTTTTTAACACCTGTAATAATACTTAAGAGTTTTCAACTACTACGGGGGAATCAGCCACCCCATGAAGTTATAACGATATTAGATCATTTTTTCTCTCACTGGGATAAGTACCCATCAGGCTGACCTTGCTCCTTTACTACCAGATTTGGACGAATTTCTCCGTCCTCTAGTCTAGTCCCAGATTGGAAGTTACTTGTGCGGTCTCTACCTGACGTTAGCGGTGATTAATATTAAATTTATTGCGGATCCTTGCCGCCCTTTGCCGTCACGGTCACTCGGGATTGAGGGGGGCAACGGATCGTTTCTAAGGATTGGTGACGCCAGGTCAACAGATTAACTCCGTTGTTTAGGATACATACGTCTCCAGACTCCTGGTTATTCGCCGGATTGCGTAAGCGAGGCTGACATAGCCTGGTACGCATTCGCTAAGTTCCGCCCGAGCTGTTCATCCGAATCTGCACTTCTGATTCCATCCGCCTCCGACTGCAGGTTACAGCCGCTCTTCGAGTAGGCTACCAGATAGGAGTTGAACCGTGAGTTGGGCATTTGGAGTTGTCGACTACAACGGGCGAACCCGTCACCCCAGAATGATTTAACGAAAGTGATCGGCTATCTCCCGTGAGGTGAGCGTAGAAGACTTTGAGACGAGTACAAATCTAACGTACAGAAAAGTACGTACGCCGTACGCCGTACGGCGTGACACTGGGAAAGGTCCACAGCGGGCAGCCTCGCCCCCTTACTACCAGTTTTGGAAGCATATCTCCCTCTGAAATTAACCATCAAAATGCGTCCAACCTCCCGACCGGTCACGGCTCCAAAGTCACTTGCGCGAACCTCTAGGTACCTGTCGTATGTTCAGCGGTAATTCGGTTTGAATCTATAGCGGACCAAAGGCATCTTTTTCCCGGCTCTGAATTCAGGATCAGGTAGCCTAATGGTCATTTCAAGAGTGGTTGACGACAAATCAACATCCACCCCCGCTGCTTAGAAGACCGTATATTTCCATAGTCTCCAGACTCCTTCAGCAGTTAGATCGCACAACCGATTGGCTTCGCGAACGGTGCACAAACCGTCCAGTAGCGCCGGGAGGCAATCCCACCAGGAGAAACCGATACACGCGAGAAATGCGAAATCCCCATATTCAGAACACGGAGGAGAGCAGACGATGTTTGTTTATTTTTTCCAATCTAAGACCTAAGATGATCATGTTTACGGGATCACCCTATATAGGCGTGCGCTGCGCTCCAATTTACAGCGAGGGCAGTTTCGGGTTTCAGCTATGCAGCCCCATAGGAGGCGGCCGTGCTCGGACCTCGACAATAAACAAAGGCGTGCGTTTAATCCTGTATTTGTTGAGGAGGGCAGCGGCCGCAATGGCCCACTCCGGATATCCGCTGCTTGCGGGATATTGAAACCGGGAAATGCGAACTGGAACTACTCCGGAGCGATAAGCCTCTCTCTAGTATCTCAATAAGTTTCACAGCTTAATTAATTTGTTTAGGGGGTGTCCATAAACCATATTGCCGGAAATTGCCGTTTTTTAGACAACTAGAGTTGTCAACTACAACGGGTGAACCCGTCACCTCAGGAAGTTTTAACGAAATGTACGTTCTGTCTCCCGTGGGATGGGCGCAGAAGACTTAGGACAAAACAATCCACCGTCAAGCTCCGCCACCTGCCCGTCAGAGGCCAACGCCTTACGGCGAGGCACCGGGAATGGTATCGAGCGGGCAGCCTCGCCCCCTGACTACCAGTTTTGGCAGGATATCTCCGTCTGGAATTAACCTTCAGGATACCTCCGTCCTCCCGACTGGTTGCGGGTCCGAAGTAACTTACACGACCTCTACCTGTTGTATTACAGCGGTAATTCAGTTTGAATTATCGCGGACCTGGGCGCTCTTTGCCCGTAGTGCCACACGGGATCGAGTGGCCCAAGGTCATTTCAAGAGTGGCATGACAACAGGTCAACATCGACCTCGCTGCTTAGGAAACAGTATATTACCATAGTCTCCAGACCCCTTCAGAAATTAGTCAGAATGCACAGTTGGCTTCGCTGACCGGTGCGCAAACCGTCCAGTGGCGCCGGGATGCATTCCCGCCGGGAGAAACCGGTCCACCAGCTCCGAGGCCTGAGATACGGAAGTCTAACCCGGGGTAGCCTTCCACTCGAGGAGGCTTCTGAATAGTAGCTGAATCGTGAGTTGAGCCGATCCGAGAACAAAATGGATCTTGTGGCCCAAGCTGCACGAAACCGTTCACCACCGTTTTTTATAGACAATGGAAATTAGGGACCAAATATTTTGTATGAAGGATATAATACACATACATTCATACTGTAAGGTTAGTAAAGGTTGTACCTTTGCCTGACGTTTCTGAGCCCCTGGCTTCTTCGTCAGCGGCCAGAAAAATACTGTCTTATATTCTTCTTGCCGCTAAGTCGCTTTGGCCCGTTTTTATGGATATTTCTAAGCGCATTCATTAGATATTAAATTAGGCGATTATTGAAAATAGAGCATTGTTAAATAAAACTTTTATCACATGAAACTTTAGACCTTTAGCATCTAACTATTCGTATAACATGTATACAATGCAACCGATATCCATCGCGTTTTTGTCCTACAAAAGCAAGCCGTTAGGACAATTTTTGGTGTAAGCAGAGAAACACATTGCGCCCCTTTTTTTATTAAGGCTGGTATCCTTACCATATCGTCCATGTACATATATCAGTGCCTTTTATACGCCAAAGAGAATCTTTTAAATTGCGAGCTTCACTCCACTCGACATAGCCATAATACGCGACATAAAAACAATGTATTATTGCCTAAAGTACGCTCGACTAAATATCAAAAAACATTTTTATATATTAGTTTTAAATTGTTCAATGCTTTGCCGTCATCGACGAGAAGACTTCAGATGGCAGCATACAAAATCTGCTTGAAAAATCAGTTAGTCAAACATGCCCTTTACAAACTGGACGACTTTTATGATTATAAATAGGATAGAAAACGAATTTACCGCGTGAAATTTGTAGGACCCGACGTTTCGGTGACGTTGCAGCCACCGTTGTCTAGGGTAGACTGAAGAGCTGTCAGTCCGTTGTTTTGCGGCTTACCCGCAAAACAACGGCCTACACGTTTTCTATCCTATTTATAATGTCAAACAACCGCGATAGTCTTCGACTTTTATGATATTGCGTCCACGATTGCTTGATTATAAATAACCATATTATGACTATACTTTCGAACTAAGTTTTAGATTTTATTGACATTGTTTTTAATTACGCATGTTTCAGAATTTTTCTTTTTCATTGTATTGATTATTATTTATTGTTTGATTATTGATTATTTTGTAAATTTGACTATTTTTAAGTAATCACCTCTGATTACAATTATTATTTTTTTCCTTTTAATTAATCAAAGCGGTTTTATCATCCGGTAAATTATGATTGTAATTTGACATGTTTCTCAGTATTGTGAAATGCTTTTATGGAATGAATAAATGATGATGATGATGATGATGATGATTAAAACATTTCTACTTATAGATATGCGTGTTGTGTTAAACGTGTACTATATATGGTACACAGTATTGTTTTGTCGCTTCCACGTGTACCACCCCCCCCCCCTCCCCATTCCCCTTAACCATTGACTTTCCCGGCAGATGAACGTATTGTGAACGCGCTACAAAAAATTGTGGTGAAGACGGAAATATCCATTTTGACCCCCCCTGAGACGATTAGGACCGTTTCCAGTCTGTGTTTGAGTCTGTGTGCCTGTGTGAATTCCTCCACGTTGCGCATAAACGCTTCATCCGATTGAGCTGAAATTTGGGATATACACGGAGAGAAATGTTTGATTGCATTTACAAAATTCCTTGTTATCCCAACCAACGCCGACCTTAACTATAGGCCTCACGAAGAAATCGGTTGATTTTACCAATTCTTTTCAATTGCTTTTAATTGCTAATTCTTAGCAATTTTAATAAATACTCTACTTAAATATACAAAATGACATTTGTCAAATGTACAAAACATTTACCAAACTTAATTCATTAAAATGTACAAATAATTTACATTATTGATTGACTTTATGAAAAATCAGTTGGTTAGTTTTACAAAACTCAAATGTTATTATAACGATATTTTTTTATTATTTTTCTCTATATACGAAGTAAATATGACAGACTATTTAGTCTCTTTTAAAGATAATCTCGATTAAAGTAATCAAGATTTATATGCAACTTCTGTAAAAGTTAATAAAGAGATTAGTTAAATTTAAGGTAAGAATTTTGTAAGTTTAACAGTGTTCTTGGGTATATTTTACTCATAATCTTTAGTATATTTCTTAGTACGAGTCATCAATTTTACCTGGAATAAATGATATACTTTACTGATATATTATTTTAATCCAATAAATGTTTTTGTACAATTTATGAAATATTTACGATTAATAATATTTGTTTCAACCACTATTTTTCGTAGATTTAATTTGTATTCCATTGTATATTTACTAATAAAGTTTTGTACATTCCATTATTATTTATTCGTCACTTTAAATAATAATATTGGTTAAGCTTGATTAACAATTTTTTGTATATTTAATTAATTTTTCTGTATAATTTATTTAAAATTATTTGCTAAAAGTACGAAGAATTAGTACTGTTTTCAAGTGCAAAATTCTTGTAGATTTAATCAGTATTCTAGGGTATATTTTACTATTAAAGTTTTGTATATCCATACTTATTTATTAGTATATTTCGTGTCTTTTACTAAGAATCCTTCTTTTATTTAACTGATAATTTCTCGTACATTTAATGTATGTAGTAGTAATATTTATTAGAAATTATTTGTCAAAATTACGAACAATTATTACTGTTTTCAAGCAGTAAGTTTTGTAGGTTTAATCATTATTCTTGAGTATATTGTACTAATAAACATTTGTGTATTCCATACATATTTATTAGTACATTTCCTTCCTTTTACTAAGAAACCTGGTTATATTTGACTAACAATCTCTTTGTATATTTAATGTAAGGTTTAGTATAATTTATTTGGAATTATTTGTCAAAAGCATGAAGAATTATTACTGTTTTTAACTGTAAAGTTTTGTAACTTTCAACACTATTCTTGGGTATATTTTAACAATAAAGTTTTGTATATTCCAAATTTATTTCTTAGTACTTTCGTACCTTTTACTAAAATCCCAGGATATATTTGTCTGTTAATTTTCGTACTATTTACGTGAACAAATTTGTCAAATTTACGAAAAATTATTATTATTTTTTCCAAGTTTAAATCAGTATTCGGTGGTATATTTAACTAATATTAATTAGTAGATTTTGACCTGTTTTCTTAGTATAAACTTACTATCAAAAATATTCTTACGATGTAAGGTTATTGGTAAAATATTTATGTAAGTATCATAAGTAATTTACAAAATTGTAAATATTTACAATTATTTTTTAAAGAAAATATTTAAACAAATACTTGTAAATATTTTCAATCTTGCAAATTATGACACATGCATTTTTACCAATAACCTTACATCGTTTACACATTATGTTTAGCAAGTTGTACTAAAAAATTGATTAAACTCTACTAAACTTTAGATATTAGTAAATTGTACCCCCGAATACAGATTAAAGTTACTAACAGTCAAAAAATTATAATTGTAGGAAAAATTATTTCACATAAATTATTATAGGAAAACTAAACATTAAATTTACAAGAAATTATCAGGCAAACATAACGTGGATTCCTAGTGTAGAAAAGATACAAGACGAACTAAGGAACAAGTTTCGAATATACAACATTTTATTTTTAAAATATATCCAAAAATACTGATTAAAGTTACAATACAATTCAGTTGAAAACAAAACTTTTAACAATTTCAAATTAATTATACAAAAGCTTACACTAAATAAAAAGAAATTATAATTACTATAACTTGTATCCTTGATTCTTTACTCATTATTTCTAATCTATCATAAAATAGAGTATGGTGCTAAATAATAATAATAAAACAGAACAAGTAAAATTCGAAACATTTATTAATTATTAATAATCATAAAACTTATAACCTAATTTAGCCTAATTTAGGGTGAGCTATGAATTATTATTCTGAATACCTACACATTTTTTTAACATTTACAAAACCCAACTTAGTTATCCAACTCGTACAAAGCAATTTTAAGGTAATTTAGAGAATTTCAATATACCAATTACGCAAGATTACAATACACTTGGTGGACCTACAATTATAAATTAAAGATTCGGCAGACTAAGGAACCTAAATCAATTTTTGGGTTTTGTCTATTTTTTTGCAAAAATTAAAAAAAAAACGAGACACGGAACTAACTAAATGACATATGACAAACTATGGTTTATAAAATGGAGACTTAGGTTTTTTCGTCCATTCGGTGTCTCGTTTTTTTTAAATGTCAATAAAAAAATATTAGGTATTTTAGTTATTAAAAAAATACCTTAATATAAAAATACCTAATAATATTTTAATTATTAAAAAAATACCCTTATCAACTTACAAACGTATCTAAAAGCTACAACATAATTTTAAAGATAGGTCTAAATATACTTCAATCTAAAATATTTATTACCACCGGAGAGTGTATGACAAAAAGAAGGATACAGAAAAATGCTTTTTAAATAAATCAATTTCCATTCGTTTGTTTGGGTATAAGTTTCCAGCTGATATGCTAGTAAATGATCATTGTATCCTATACAAGGAATTTTTAAACATATGAAAGTCGTGTCACCACTAGCAGACACCAAGATATGTTTTATTATATAAAAAGAGTATTCAGTTTCAGATGGTATAGTTAAGATGCTATCGATAACATAACGGATACTTTGATATTCAACCCACTGAACTCTATCCTGATTAAAATTAAAATGAGCAGGGATTAAGTCAATAAATTCAGTTGAAATGAAAAGACATGTTTCATACATTTTCAAAGATACTTATTAGATTAGGGATATAACTCACTAGTCGGTATCCATTAGATTGTTTAAGACACGGCCATTCAGTGAATACATCCGTTAGCGTTTTTTTGGTTTCACATATTTTACTTTTTCTATAATCGCAAGACTGAGTCCACTTTTCTTCTACAAGCGTCCATGGTTCTCTGTTGTATTTCAACCACGTCCACGTTTCTTCGGCTTGTTTGTCGTCTAATGCTACATCTGAAATTTCAAAATATTGTAATAGCTTAAAATAGATATATTATGTATATTCAATCACTTTGTCTCTCGTATAATTCATACCTACCTATTGTACAATTACTGTTAAGGATTAAATTATAAATTAAAATTGATAATGGGCGAAAAAGTATGAGAAGTGGGGCGACCATGGGTAGTCGAGAACGTACATAGATATTCTAAATCTCTGCCGGCACTAAGGCTCTAATTTGTTATTAGGCAGTTACATCGATTCAATTTTTAGATTATGAAGTAACACTGCAGAATCGATCCGCCTCAAGGACGCGGGTTCAACTCTCGCTTCGGGCAACATGTTGAACGGTTATTTTTATTTGTATTTTTTCAAAGTTAATTTATCTGATGGATCGATTCTTCAGCATTACTGCACAATATAAAAGTTGTAAGTATAAAACGTAAAGCTACGTAATCGTGAGACGGACGAACAGACGGATGGATAGACATACAGACAGACAGATGGTAAGAGAACGAAGTCACCCTAATAGGGTTCTTTTTCTTGCACGCTCTTTAATTATTAATTAAAAGTGATTAAATTAAGAAATATAGAATAAATATAGGATAGAAAAGAGTATAAATTAAAAGTGATTCAGATTGATCTACAGAACATTCTCCTAAATAGAGGAAGAAACACACCCTGTACAGGTTGTTTAAGTAGCTGTAAGTCTTTAATAATTAATTCAGTAGGTGATTCTGCAAATGAAACTGAACAGCTTTTGTTCTAAAACTTTTAGCTTTTCGAGAAACTAATTTCATTGACCACACACATTTTTAGGGGTTAGAAGATTTTTTTTTAAAAATGTACTAGTCGATATTTAAAAAAAAACGAAAAGTCGTAGAACCAAAGTTGTTCAGTTTCGTGAACAGAATCAACTTCTGATATGGCCTGTAGCTATACAAAATCATCCTGTAGTATAGTAATATATAAAGAAATACTTGCCAAGTTGTTGCTCTTCAGCAATCTTCCTTTTTTATAGGCAGGCAGCACCCCAGCTTGACGGAGTAGGCGCAGTTGATTGTAATATCTATCAATTAATTTTCCCTTTGCCGGTATATATTGTCCGGATCCATAAGAAGATGCTGGGATGTGGTATGTCTCCTGCAATACAGTTTTAAATATGTATAATAGCGTGGATTAAGTACTTACCTGATTTTTTTTAATATAGAAAACTGACATGGATGGCTATTCTAAAAAGATAATAATATGTAGGCAGATCCGAGACGCAGATCTTGAATGCCCAAATATTGAAAAAAGATAATATTTGCATATCTATACTGCAATTATACCGAATTCTCTCTGTTCCTTCTTTTCATGCTAGAATAAAACGAAACAAAATAATACTTTGAAAAATTTACCTTTAAAAACGTCTATCGTTTCTTGACTGATGCCCCATTCAACCATCAGGTTTAGGAGAGTTTGTGACTCTGTGGGGTTCGCATTATCCATCGCTGTCCGCCAGAAAGGTAATGATCACTTTAGAGCACTCGCGCGCGAATGAAATAATGGTGCGAATGCGGGGAAACAAGTTGACACAGGTACGTATTTAAGTGTTGCCAGACTGGAGGTTATACTTGGGTTTTATATAGTTTGTTACACTTCTGGGGGGTGAGCGGTGGATTCCGGAACGACCGGCAGTGGTAGGTTTAGGACAGCTGTATTGCCACATGTGAGCGTTCACCTGACCACCTATTCACTCCCCCTTCGAAGAAGATAGAAGTTGAGATGCGGTAATCGCGGTTTTAAATAATTTTTCTAGGAAGGAATTGATTATTTTCCTGGAGAGACCAAGATCTTTAAAGAGGTGAAACAGAGATTTGGCTGGCAGGCCACGAGCACCAACTTCCACCGCGTGAAGGTGAACTGTGAAGCCGTTCCGGGTGACGGCATTTGCGAGATCATGGTATTTATTTAGTTTGAACTCGTGGTCTTTTGGGATGTTTGGTTCCCATGGAACAGCTAATTCTACAATAACAGTTAATTCTTCCGAGATAGGGAGTTAAGAGTTATAGCTGGACGGAGGGCTGTGCACCCGAGACTTTCAGGAAATTTATACCGCTTAGAGACCGAATCAACTTCCAGAAATCAAACTGAGGTTTCCAGAATCAAACAATTTTCCGTAAAGGGAGTTCCTATATTTTTCATGTTAATAATTTGCAAAACTTTCTTAACATTTTTAAGGTTGTTTGATTTTGTTTACAAAGACACTATTTAAGTTATGTAATTGGTTTACGAAACCTACCAAAACTGTTAGTTTTGTTATCCAATTGAGATTATAAGTGAGAATTATGAGGCTGATTATTGTTAAAATAATAAAATTACTTTTCAGCTACAGATTTTGGTTTTTATTAACCATTGTCATATAATTAACTATTAGTACCAAAGCGTCCCTTCTAATGTACGATTGTGTCCCGTGGGTGAGGCACAATGACACAAAACCCATTTTTCATTAAAACCTTAATATTCTATATATTTTTAAACCTTCATGTTTTTTGTTGTTGGTTTTATTGACTTGAGTAGTTATGGCATATCGATGCAAGAAAAGTGGAATATTTCAACCATTGTTGTTTAAAATATATGAGTTTGATTTTTTGTGTACCAACCTGCCCCGTCTCCCCCTATGGATGTGTACCACTTTCGAAACTACATGTAGCGTTAATGGGTTTCCCTTTGCCACCGTTGAATGATCCGCATTTCATCCACATCTCAAAAACCAAGCTTATCCTTTTGCAAAACAAAATGTCTTCGATAGAAACGAAAAAAGCAAAAACAATAAATAATCACATTGACTGATCCTCAATATAGAATGAGATTTCAATGTATTTTAAAATTTCGAATGAATCCACGTTTTTTGAGCTCGCCAACCGCCTAATATTAAACCAAAAATTAAAATGAAAATGCTTCGTATCCTCGTTTCCATGAAATTAGACAAAAGTCGTTATGTAACTTTACGTTTAAATGGTTTTTGGATCTTGTTGAAACGAAAATGCGTGACTGTTCACAAAGATATTCTAATGTTTAGATGAATGGCGCCTTTCGGTTTCTTTATATGTGGATGATACCAGGTGGACAGAAATGCCGTTAGTTAGGGGATATTTTACAAGGCAACCTCACGTCTTTTGTTCGATGTTAAATGGATTATATCTTTCAAACCGCTGCGCCGATCTCGCTGCTTTCTTCGGGCTTCGTCTTAACATGCAGTTCAGTTATAAGTCACACGAGACAGTTCTAGAATGAAGCGTTGATTTAAAGTTCAAAGGAGGGGCCTATGTCAGCCACCCACTGCTGCTGAACCCGTAAAGGCTGCAGAGTTGCAGACACTTTCACAGATGTGGTATCACTGTAGAACGTAAATAGACTCACAATTTATTAAAGTAGCGATTGATTACGAATTTATAGAAGTATTTTTCGCGGAGGATGTGTATCGCGAGTTACGAGTTTGACAGTTCATCGTATCGAATATATAAAAGGAAAACCAGATTTTTTTGACATTGAAATTTTTTGACAATAAATAGGAACTTTTTTGTGTATTATCATCTTTAAACAGTGTTGCTTAATAATTTGGACTAAGGAGCTATTAAGAAATCACAACAAAAAACATTTAAAAAAACTGATATTTTCAGTCTGGAAAGATTTCTGTGCTCGCTACTGTAGGTATATAAAGCTGGCAGATTTCAAGATAATATTTATCTTAAAAAAAGGCATTTATTAGTTAGTTAGCAACACTCGAATCGTGTCGTGTCTGCCACGTGTCATTAACTAATACAGATATGTAGAAGTTACAAATTTACTTTAGTAAATGTAAACATTTAATTTCGTACACAAAATGTTGCATTGTCGCTTTGAGATTTACAGAGATCTTGTTCTAGGTATTGAAATGGTGCATCCATAGAGTTGTGGCATTGACGCTCTTGGGAAAACGACCATAAGTCAAAAACTATTGCATGGATCATAAAAAGAAGAACTCCAGACTCCACCGTCCTTGGTTGGTTCGCGAGGACGGCTCCGCAAATAGAGTATCTATGTGACTGAGCACGAAAGTTGTTTCTCAAGACAGTGATCCTTTTTAAGTAGGTAGGTATACTGGATAAGAAACTTCTTTGCTGTTGTAACGCAAACAGAAGTTTTTTAGATTTTATTAAATAGTGGCACATGGAGATACATAATTTTTGTATGTCAAAAAGAAACTGCACATCAGTTGATTGCTTCTGTTTTAAAAGATATACTTGTAATAATATTACTTTTAAATAAGTCCTATGCAGTCATCTATGCACCTATGCACCAATTGAAATGAAATAAATGTTTATAAATTTATATTGATTTTTTTATTATATTGATGAAATTAATATATTTTTTAGATTGATAGGTATATGTACCTATATATATATATATATATATATATATATATATATATATATATATATATATATATATATATATATATATATATATATATATATATATATATATATATATATATATATATATATATATATATATATATATATATATATATATATATATATATATATATATATATATATATCTCTATACCTATATATATATATATATATATATATATATATATATATATAATATATATATATATATATATATATATATATATATATATATATATATATATATATATATATATATATATATATATATATATATATATATATATATATCTATATAATATATATATATATATATATATATATATATATATATATATATATATATATATATATATATATATATATATATATATATATATATATATATATATATATATATATATATATATATATATATATATATATATATATATATATATATATATATATATATATATATTAAATAAAATATATATAATAAATGCTTGTTTAAACGAATATGTATTATAAATGTTAAGAAATCTAGAGTATATATATATATATATATATATATATATATATATATATATATATATATATATATATATATATATATATATATATATATATATATATATATATATATATATATATATATATATATATATATATATATATATATATATATATATATATATATATTAAATAAAATATATATAATAAATGCTTGTTTAAACGAATATGTATTATAAATGTTAAGAAATCTAGAGTCTATCAGTAATTATTTAAAAAAATCGGTTGTGTCACCCGAAGACTTTTCTGTTAAGTAGCCAGGGACTTAATTCATCTGAATATTAATTTCATAAATAAAATCTATCAGTCAATCAATGACTTTTTCGACTTTTTCGAATTTTCCATGTTATGTTATTATGGTGATGGTGAAACTTGGCAGTTGCTATTTAAATTGAATGCGTATACAAACTTTTGGGTCTCTGGTGCTGACCGTTGAGGAGTTCTTTCTTCGGAAGGCAACCCAGGGTACATCAGCCATGTCATGGTGGAACTTGAAAGTTGCTATCATAAATGAATGCGTATACGAAATTTTGGGTCTCTGCTGTTGACCGTTCAGGATTTCCCTCGTCGGGAGCTAACCCAGGGTACATCAGCCATGTCATGGTGGAACTTAGAAGTTGCTATCATAAATGAATGCGTACCTATAAAAAAATTTGGGTCACATCAACCCAGGGCCAACCCAGGGTACACATCAGCCATGTCATGGTTGAATTTAGAAGTTGCTATCATAAATGAGTGCGTATACAATTTTTTGGGTCCCTGCTGTTGACCGTTGAGAAGTTCCTTCGTCGGGAGCCAACCCAGGGTACATCAGCCATGTCATGGTGCAACTTGGAAATTGCTATCATAAATGAATACGTATACAAAATTTTGGGTCTTTGCTGTTGACCGTTGAGGAGTTCCCTCGTCTGGAGCCAACCCTGGTGGAAGGATTTCAATCACAATCAGCTCATGCCATGACCAAATGATGTCTGCTTGCCAAATTTCAGCTCAATCGGATGAAGCGTTTCGGCGCTATCGTCAGAGAATACACACACACACACAGAAGTGCGTCTATAATACTTTCCTTGAACAGGAAAGTAATAATAGAACATTAGAAAATACGATTGTGTTGGTTACATTATGCAGGTTATATTAATATTTCTTGATAAAGTTTACGAAATGGTTCCAGTAACTGTAACAAAAAAAAAGAGTATTACAAAATACCAATGTTTATGTATTTATTACTAAAACTTCATAAAATAATTTACAAAATCATTAAGTATTTGTAATAATAATGATTTTTTTATAAGAAAATACTAATGTTTATGAAGTTTGTACAAATATTTGTGATACAATTATTGACGAAATGGGTTTGTTAACTGTAACAATATAAGGGTATTACAATATACCAATATGAATGTAGTTTATACTAATATTTCATAATAAAATCTACAAATTCATTATCGGTAATAATAATAAAGAATTTTTTATAACAAAATACCAATTTTTATGTAGGTTGTACAAATATTTATCATAACATTTACAAAATCATTATCAGTAATGATAACAAAGCCTAGAATATAAAAAAATAAGAATTAAATGTAGCTTCAACTAATATTTCATTATAACATTAACGAAACCGTTGTCCGTAATAATAACAAAGAATTGAATATTGGAAAATACCAGTATTTATGTTGGTTATACGAATATGTATAAAATTTTTTACGAAATGTTTAATCAATAATTATAACAAATAATAGAAAAGAATATACAAATTGTATTTGCTGGTTACACTAATTTTTCTTGATAAAATTAACGAAATGCTTTTGGTAACTATAACAAAAAATGTAGTATTACAAAATACCAATGTATATGTAAGTTATACTAATACTTCTTGATGAAATTTACGAAATGATTATCAGTACTTATAACAAATAAGGTTAATATTAAAATACGAATCTAATTTAGAATTCACTAATATTTCATAATAAAATTAACGAAATTATTATTGGTAATAATAGCAAAGAATAGTAAATTAGAAAATACAAATGTTGATATTGGTTATACGAATATGTATTATAAAATTTACCAAATCTTTATCAGTAATGAAAAACAACAACAGATATTAGAATATACGATTATATGTGTAGGTTACACTAATATTTCTTGATAAAATTTACGAAAATATTTCGGTAATAGTAACAAACATAGAGTATTATAAAATACCAATATTTATGTAGTTTATAATAATATTTATGATTAAATATACGAAATCATTATCAGTGACGTTAAAAAAAATAATATTGAGAAATACGTAGCTTACACTAAAATTTCATGACTTTAACGTTGTGTACAAATTAATATTTAGTTATATGTGGGACCAAATTATTCCAAATGTATGTATAACAAATAAAATGTCTTAATTATGCGACATTATTTGTACAATTAACCTTTTGTGTCAATTTTTTATACAGATAATACATATGAAAATTGTTTGTAATTTTTAATTGTATGATTTCGTAATTTGGACAAATAATTATTATAACATTAACACCGTTTATCTATTATTACTACGAAATTAAAGGTTTTTTATATATTACGAAATACATTTGTAATTTTCAATTATATGATTTCGTAACTTCAACAGTAGCATATAGTAAAACTAACAATGTTTGTCAGTTGTTTATACAAATTCAAGGTTTCGTAAAAACAACAAAATTTTGTTTGTAATACCAACAACAAATTGTTTAATTTTAAAGTATTTTTATTGGTCTTTTACTTAAGTAATACTGACTAAGACATTTTGTTAAAACTATCGGAAGCATTTGTAAATTTTATCAAACTTCATACTGTTAGTTCAACTTAAACCCGTTTCGTAAAACTAATCAATCGATTTTGTAACTGGTTTAGTTGATATTACTAATTATTGATTAATTTTATGAATAATTATTTAACCAAATGTGGTTTTGTAAAATCAATGAAACCATTTCTTTCCGTGTAGGTATCATTCAGTCATGGTAAGAGTTAAAAAGATTGTGGTTGAAATCGGTCAACCTTGTTTTATTTGTTATAATTGTATTTCTTCGCTTAAAGTGGCGGGCGGCCAGTGTCATCTGTTTTTTTTTTTTTTTTTTTTTTTTCAACAAAAGAGAAAACCTCATATCTTTTACCTCATACCCATGTCTGAGCGTTACCTATTAACCGCGGCTGCGATTTGTGTCTATGCTTAGACACCGACGTGCGCTTTCGAAGCTTTTTCACTGGATTTCCGCTAGGTGGCGCTACGCTTTTTATGAATGTTAATAATATGAAATGTTATTTATGGTTATAAGTTCCAATCTTCTTTACTAAGATAGCGCATCTTACAACATTCCCATGCCAGTTACTGTTGATTCTGGGAAGTCTTGCCGGGTAAGTCTTGAGGTGACACAGCCGATTTTTTTTCAAATACCGCCGTATTTAAGAAAATGCTACATCATATTGAAATAAGCATTTTAAATTGATAAACACTTATTGTAATACCTTGAAAACAAGTAAATGGCCTCACATTGATTGTTACGATCACATATGGAAAATAGTTAGCAACGCTAGAAATAAAGAAATACCACGAAAATACTACAAAATACTAAAATATTCCAATTTTGCTATCATAGTTAGTTGACACAATCACTGTCTGATGGAAGGGGGGGGGGTGATTAAGGGGTTTGGTGCGGAGGGAGGAGGGTGTTGTCTGCTTGTCGGGAACTGATGATCGTCATCCATCTGCGAGTAGGGAATATGCAAGTAAATAATACGGTCGATCGATAACTAGAGATGGTGGTTATACCAGTATATATATACTGGACTCGATGCTGTTTCAAGGGCTGAAGACTATTTTGAGAAGCCATAAAATTCGTCTACTCGTATGTGGGTTAACAGTGGCCAGTGGCAGACTCATTACGCGCACAGCATCGCGGCATGTTGGAATTTTATAGGCATTTGCAGTTTTTGATTCTGTATTTTTTTTCAACTGGTAATACAGGGTGGGCCAGAAAGGCGTGCGATTTTAAAAACACTCTAGCGTTTGGACCTTATGAGAGGGGCCTGCGCGGGTGGTGGGGTTGAGAAGCTCGGTTCTCGGAAATTTAGTCGCGATGGAACTCTTCACCGGAGCGCAACGTGCATTCTGCGTTAAACATTATTATAAAAATGGCGATTCGTGCGCTATTGTTCGGCGATTATTTCGGCGTGAGTTTGAATTACATGACCTAAATCAATGTCCGAAGGAAAATGTGATTCGTTCGTGGGTCAGAAAGTTCGAAGCTACTGGTTCGACTCTCAAACAGAAGCCTGCGGGACGCCCAAGGTCAACAAGAACGGAAGACACAATTGAACAAGTTAGAGCTTCAGTTCAACGTAATCCTGGTCTATCGACTCGCAAGCGATCAGCCGAACTTGTGGTATCCAGAACATCTTTGCGTCGCATTTTGTTGAAAGATCTGAAATTGCACCCGTATAAAATTCAACTTGTGCAGGAATTAATGCCTCTTTGGCGGTTGTAAACGAGATGTTTGCTGGAAAACTGATATCGCGCCGAGGTGACATTGCATGGCCGCCTAGAAGTCCGGATCTAACGCCACCGGACTTTTTTATGTGGGGATACCTGAAAAGTAGAGTCTACTCCAATAACCCAGCCACGATTAACCAGTTGAAGACCAATATCCGAGAAGAAATTGCAGCTATTCCCCGCGCAATGTGCCAGCGAGTTTTTACTAATTTGAGGTTCAGATTCGAGGAATGTTCGCAGCGCGATGGTGCACACCTGGATGATGTTATTTTTAAGAAATGAATTTCCCAGATGTCTATTTTAATACAAATAAAAAACTGTATGTGAATTGTATTTAGTTTTTTTATTATAATTTTTTCAAATTCGCAAATCTTTCTGGCCCACCCTGTATTTCATCTTATAAAAGTGTGCTAACGGCGTTCAATAACTAGCGATAATGAGTAAGATGAAATGAACTTTTATTTAATGTTCTTTTATTTTTCGACAGTCACCTTTTGCGTTTATACTTTTGACATATTTTTTTTCTAAACGTAAAGACCCATCATGTACCGCATCATCTTCAATCTACTACGGCGTCATCATCTTCAAATTTTTCATCTCTCACATCTTCCTTTAATCTATACTAATATTATAAAGAGATAAAGTTTGTGAGGTTGTTGGAAGTAATCTCTGGATCTACTGAACCGATTTTGAAAATTCTTTTACCAATAGAAAGCCACGTTATTTGTGAGTGTCATAGGCTATATATTAATCCGAGAAATGATAAGCCTTTTTCGTGGTAGTCGGATTTGCAAAGTAAGTAGGAGAAAAACGGTCGAACGAAAACTTTTCTAACTAACGCTGCCTTAACGATGAGATATATATGATTGAGTTCTAGAGTTCTAAAAAAGTTGTAGAGCTTGGTAATGCCTACAAAAAAGTCAGCGACAGCATAAAGTAGTTTTTGATATTTAAAAAATAATTTAAATCGTTAGGTCATGTTTATTGGTCATATTATCAACAATTATGAATTCATATCAAAATAAGTAAATTTATCGTCTCAAGTGTTTAAAACAAAAGACTTTTCCCTTTTACTGCATATAATTTCCCTTTTACTGCATACATGGGCATATACTTTTTACTGCATACAGAGATAAGACACTCACAAATAAGACACTCACAAGAAGACACTCACAAATAACGGTAATATAGTCAAATTGGCATGCAAATACATACATACATATGCAGTAAAAATATAACCCTTCTTTTGGCAATCAGGAAATAAATCATAGCACTCAGTACTAACCGAACCACACTCATAATTTCATCTCAAGTAAAAAGTTTTACCGCCCAAAGAAGTGGGCACGGGTCAGCTATTATCGCAAATAAACAGAAATCACTAGTGGCAAGGTCCGGTGACTATGGAGGATGTTCTAGTACTTCGAAGCTCAATGGCAGCCATCGCAACTCTGGACTATGCTGGGGCATTATCTTGGAGAAACAACACAATTTTAGCGAATTTGCTTCTTTGTTTTTCACGTATTTTCGTTTCGTAATGGTTTAATTTGTTCAGCCTATACAGCACCCGTTATATTAGCTCCATTGTCGAGGTATTCAATCATCACAACCCCTCGACTCTCTCGGAAAAGAGCCCATGATTTTACTGGCGGATGGAATGGCCTTGATTTTCTTAAGACTTGCAGTTGTTGGTCGTTTCCAGGTCATGAACTGTTGTATTGTTCCAGGATCGTAACGGTGAAGCCATGAAATGAAATGTCTTATTGTCTGAATTATTGTGTTACATTCATGGTGATAATGCAGTAGATTATGTTTCTCATAATTTCCTGGTATCGCAACAGTTTAACACTTTTCCTATTTTCTAAGTTTAGTAATAACCAATTAATTATTAGCATTATTCATTATTCTACCTAAAATATCTAGCAAATAACATTAATTACAATAAAATTAAATCATAAAAAAACTAAATACTATTAATCTTTCGATATTAACATTTCGTAATAATCATTGAATGGCCTGAAATAACATTAAAAAGAGATACAACATGAAATAATCGAAACAGACCGGATTAAATAAGTAGGACTAACAGTAGAAAAAAAAATCACCAATAATATAAAAAATTGGAATAATTTTAAAAAATCAAGGTATAATCAAAAATCCGCATATAAAAATGAAATGTATACAATTCAAAATGCGTAATCTTGTAAAAAATGCATGTCCACAATATTGTATTAGGAGATGTTTCGTCCATAGGCTAAAAACGTTCAAGTTCCTGATGTAACAAATGCAGAGAAGAGAAGAGCGTTGCGAAATATTCAGTCTACTTTTATCTGTGCGTCCGTAATCATTCTTCGTACCCAGCGTGCAGATACCTTTTTCATCCCTATGCGATCATGTAAAATACTATTACTACTCCTCATAATTAGAGGTAAACCACGTACACTTGATCACGGTGTAATTACGCATGATACATATTTATTTATCATTTATTTTTATTAGAATTATCAAATTAACCATTTACAATAAGTATAATATTAAAACAAATGGCAAAATCTTTCCTCTTTCTTTCACTGGCTAGTGCTGCCCAACTGGGATATACCCGTTCCAGGGCAAGCAATTTATATTTTTACATTTAAAACGGGGGTCGATGAACCAACCAAACACAATAATAATAATAATAATTATAAAATATATATAATAATATTAAATATATATAATAATAAAAATATAATAAAAATTACAATATAATATAGGAAATAGAAATACTAAATACATTATAATACACATATACACACATATGTACATACATATAAACACAATATATGTTAAGTCAACTTCAACTTATTCTACTACATCGATCTTGGCATGGATAAATAAACGCTCTTCTTGCAACAGCCATTTATTTATTTTGATTTTAAACAAATGACAATTGGGGTGGTTATTATGTCACTGATTAATTTATTATAAAGTCTTGTAGCTATGAAAGAGTAGTGTCGCTGTCCGAAAGTCGTCTTCATCCTAGGTACATTCAAATTATCACTCAGGAGTTGTCTAGTGGGTTTCGTGTGCGTAATAATAAAAGATTTATTTTGTTTGGCCACGAAAACCCAACGTAGTGCAGGTTTAATGAATGATAACCTAGCATCCAAAACTTGAGCCTCTTTAAAGAGTTCATTAGAAGAATATTGATATGGTTTGCGATGCATGATTTTTAAAATACATTTTTGCGCTGTTAGAAGTGGCGTCAGGAGCGTTTTGCAGCACCCACCCCACCCAATTATACCATAGTTAATAAGGGTTTCACTCATAGTTAATAAGGGTCTGTCGATATCGAATTAACATCGATGTGTATCCGATATTTTGATAATTATATAAATATCAGGATATTTTCGTACCCTAGTTTTTAGTGTGAATTAATGAATGCCCACGATAATGTCAAGGATCAGACTACTTTGTATATAACACGACTCGTCGCGTTTAGCGATTTCAGAGCCAATAATTTGCCGCCTACCTTCGCATTGGTGAATCGCCCGATTGCTGCATTTTACCATCGTGTTTTTATACTCGCAGATATTATTGTGTATACTTAGAAGTAAAATACTTCTGCTTATTTTATTAGAATCATTGGATTTTTTGTTTTTGGTCCTTTTATTCTGACCGCCGATCCATTCTCAGTTTTGGCCCTTAAGCTGTTTTTAAATAAATAAATTAATAGTTAAAAAAAAAACACTAAAACCACTTTTGGGCTATGATACGATATTCACATACACACGGCTATGATACGATATTCCATCATGGAATGCCAGTGCCTATCTTCCGGCTTCATCATCAGACCTTGAAACCTAATCGTGGTCAAAGTTCATTCCAAGACTTTTCTAACAAGTCCAAACACAGCTATGATACGATGTTCCATCATAAAGTTCCAGTTCATATCTTCCGACTCCATCATCAGATCAGTACCATATTATTGTATTGTCATCAGAACTACATACAGCTGCCAATTTTCATGACTCTACGATCCTTGGAAGATGGTTAAATTGGTTACCTTAGATTCCATTACATAGTTACATACAGGTCGACGTAATAAAAGCGTGTTAAAAATAAAAGATTTTTCAAAACCAAATGTCTATATAAGGTAAAATACTGGCGCTTAAAAATGTTTTAATAGGTCCAAAGAAACCCGTTCTTCCCTTCTTGAATTCACTGTTAGTTTGGTTATTTAAAAAAACAATATCAAATATAAAATTGAAGGAAAATCATTTTGTCGTAACATCGTCGAAACAGAGGAGTTTTTACAAAATCCCTTGAATACATATTCCCCTATTTTCTTAGAGCTATCGTTTGACGAAATAACAGACTCGTGTATATAGGAGTTAATTGAATTATACCTACCATGAATGCTTTGCATTTTTATGAAATCGCTCTCTCGCCTTGTAGGAAATTAATGGAGCGGCTATAGCGGGCTCGGCAAGTCGCTGCGGATGTCGGACGAATAGAGGGCGGTAAGGGTGTTTTTTGAATCGATAGAGGTAATGTCGTATACGAGATGACGTCACTATGACATCATTCTCTATCGCTTCTCATTTGAAATTCGAATGTGGAATGTCAGTAGAGTAATACTATGTTACAAAAGGTGGTGCATTTGATTTATTTTTTTTATATTGTGTATATGGATGCAACTGAATAAATATTAAAAATGGTAACAAGAGATATCTCGGGACAACTTTTAGCAGCTAGGAAACCTCAAAATATGGGACTTTCTTCGGTTTCTCGCTCATAACTTCTATACGATGCATCCTAGCGAATAGTTACTTGACAGCAGGCCAGATTCCGGCACAACTGGCGCTGCCGTACTAGGAAAGGTGTAATTTTAACTGGTACTCCCAAAGTGATTCGGAAAAGCTGAAAAACCATCAGTAGACAGTGGATGCAATAAAGAACTCGAAACATATGGTAAGACTGCTTTATAATTGAACGCGTGGCGTCAGAATCTCCGTACCATTATATTGCGCCATTGCGACCATTATATTGCACGGCAGTTGACCGATGCGTCATAGACCGATGCGTGACAAGCATGGAGATGCTGACGTTACGAGTTCGGTTATGAAGCAGTCTGGCCATATATTTCGAGTTCTTTATCGCATCCACTGTCTTTTGATGAATTTTCAGCTTTTCCAAAACATTTTGGGGGTACTAATTAAAATTACACCTTTCCTAGTACGCCAGCGCCAGGTGTCCCGGAATCTAGCCTACTGACTGTAGCCCGCCATTCTATGGCCAAACTACTGTCTGATCTGAAAGTATCAGCTTTTTCAAAAAATTTGCACTTTTTTATCGCTGGCTCCCCAACTAAATATAAACCAATTTGATATATAGTTGGCGTACATAGCCTTTCACTTTGTAATTGTTGCGAGTCCAATGGGTTATTGGCTGCGGGTGCCGAATTCGAGCCTTGAATGGCCCGCACCTCGTTTCGTACAGTTTCCTACAATATGCCTTTGTCTGGGAGGGCCGCTGACCCACTTTCTGCCCTCTTTATGTAACCAATTCGCCGCGCGCTTTTGCTCGCTAACTTCATCGAGATACGCGCCGCTCCGCGTGTTTCATAATAACGAATGACCTTTATGCGGTCGTTATTGTCATTTTAGGGCGTTTCAGGCGTTCGCTTCAACGACGCACCCACGTCGTCTATATCCTCCACCTTGTCCTGCCAGTCCTCCGACTCATCTGGTCTTTTAACAGAATGATCGAAGCATCAGCGTATACAAAATTTCGTGTCTGTACTTGTAGCCGTTGATGAGTCTCCTCGTTGGAAGCCAACCCTGGGTGCAACAGCCCTGTCACGGTTAAACTTAGAACGGGCTATCATAATTGAATGCTTATACAAAATTTCGTGTCTGTGGTGTTAACCGTTGAGGAGTTCCCTCGTTGGAAGCCAACCCTAGGTGTAGCAGCACCGTCACCCTAGGTGTAGCATTGAATGCTTATACAAAATTTCGTGTCCGTGCTGTTGTCCGTGGAGGAGTAGCTCCGTCGGGAGCCAATCCTAGGTGTAGAATCAGGTCATGCTTACCATAAAAATGCATTTTCATCGGAACTGAACCAACATGTTTAATCGTAGGATACAAGGATAAGAGAATCCTTCATCAACTTCATAGGATAAGAGGAAGTGGTTCTAGTTCAGTTTGCAAGATTTGTCCTAAACAAACAGACAAACATGGCAACATTGCAAGGGTACAAGCTTGTAGTAGGATTACTGGCAATAGTTTATTGACATATTACGATATATTTTTTTTTGTTATTAGATTTTTGTCTATGACATTTTAATTGTACATGTTGTCCATGTAGAAATCGTAGAATAAAAAAATAAAAAATAAAATTAAACTGTTTTTGATGGATTTAGCAACAGTGAATATCTTTTCAAACCAGTTACTCGCAAGCGTTCTAATGTATGGGGATTTTGATTGTGGAATAAGAAGCTCGTATCATCTGCATAAACCAGTGTGTTAACTTGGGGTGGCATTGAACATTATAAAGAGTAATAGTTCAGGTATGTAGCCCTAGGGTACTTCGCGGGATATTAATCTTTGTATTGACTTGTCATTTATCATAACTATCTAATATCTGCCGTGTGTATATGGTTCAATTAAGCTGTGAGCTTTGCCACGATTCCGTACCCCTCCAATTTGTCTAGAAGAACTTTATGATTAACAGAGTTGAATGCTTTTGATAGATCACAGAATATAGCCAGAGGGTTCAGTGAGTTTTCAAGCGCTTCTAAAATTTCCCTAACTAATTCAGTAAGTGCCGTTTTATTCTTCTTCTTCTTCGTCATCAGCGCGTATTCGCCCACCGTTGGGCATACGCCGCTCCAATCACTCCATTCGGATCGGTTGTCCGTTTCCCTCATCCAGACTGTCATCGGACCATCGGGCCGGTGGTCTGGCCACACTTTTTCTGCCTAGCCTGGGCAGTGTTATTATTATTATAATGAAATTAATTATTTGAAATTATATTGTACTGAAATAGGTTAGAAATTTAATAAATATATTTTTTCGAATATTTTCGAGAATCACGGTAATAGAGATATGGGCCGAGAGTTGTTAATACGTTTTTAAACCTTTTTTAAGGTAACATTATACCGGGGAACGACCATATCTAAAGAATTTCCGTGTCATATATTTTTTTTTAAATATAAGCAATTATTTAAAAAAGTTTATAAGTGAATCCCTTGATAAGGAACCAATTTATAATTTAGACTCAACAAAGTTTCTCATTGCCCTGGACATTCAGGCTTTAAACTGATATTAAAAACTTTCAGGCGCGATTACTCCTATAATTTAAGCGGTGAGTGTGTTTTTTTTAAATTTAATTATATTGACTAGTTTATTCTCTAGCGTCGAGCTTAGACACATTTTTTATTTAGGCCCTAAATTAATTACAAATAATTAAAACGTGAGAGCGCTCTGAGAGTTGCGCTAAATATGCTTTACCATTAACATCTTTATACTGCGCATAGATAGTTTTGCTGTGAAAGCGCTGGAAGCGATGGAACGTTTAGTGTCCGCCAACTTGCTGGCGCATACGCACGTTGAATCAGTGCCTGACGCTTCATCATCGCTGGATTTTTGTTGGTAAAACCCTACAGCAGTGACTCCGCTTATTTCTTCGCGGGTCCGCCCATTTTAGATATTTTTCTCAGGTAGTATGTCGCCTTAAACACCTGCAATACATTCGCTGTTTTCATATCACATGGGAAGATGCCTCGATTTAAACAATTATTATCTAGTATAGGTAATAATAATTGAATAATATAAGATATCCTTCATTAACTTTACGCAGTTTATAAAAATGACTTAGATTTTAGAAATTTTATTCATGCGTATAATTCAGCTTCGGTGATATGGTCCATACGTATTGAAAGTAGACTTACGCCCTAAGGCGTACCGCCGCGTCCGTGTCCTTTTTACACGACTGCCCAACAAAAAAGGAGTAATGTGTTCAGGGTTCATCTATGTATGTTTTCCGTTTCTTTATTCCACCATAACTTCTAAACGCTTGAACCGATTTAGAAGTGTGTTTTATTGTTAGAATCGTTATGTCATCCCGAGTGTCCTAGGGTACCTTAACACGTTGAACGCCGATGATAAAAAATAGGTATTCCATTCGAGCCGTGACGACCACAGTTGGGCGACAACAAACTCTCCCGTTCGGGCCGCGTCGACCACAGTTGACCACGAGTCAGAGGAGTTTATAAAACTCTATGGCAAGCCGACGGACAGGAAACTCGTGCTGTATCGTATGAAAAGGGACCCGCACGGCCCTCTAGCCTACCCCATACTAGTTGGTTATTGCAAACTATTCTGATTACAAGAAAAAAAATTTTTTTGCTGGTCAGCAACTTTTACTGAGAGTGGTACTATGTAATTATCTCTAAGATGTTTACAAAGACGATTTTAAATATGAGAACGTTATAAATATTTTAAGAAAACACACCATTATGTAGTATTCAAACCATTTATTAAATTTTAATGATATTATAGTAATAACACTCATGGCTGCAATCAAAAGTTTAACATAAAAAACTATCTTCTAACTGATCTTTAATATTATTGTGATCTTTAATATTATTGTGATTATAATGAACTTTAATGAAGCATTCTAAACAAAGAAATGGTTTGTTCGGACAACTTTTACAAAAAGTAGTGACTTTTTTGGTTTTATTTCTAGCCACTAAACGTCCTTGGGTAGCCATGTTCTCCTTGTAGCATTGTTGGCACTGACGTCGGACTTCTTTAGACTTTCCCTCTTTTTTCGCCAGCTCGTGTTTTTCTCGTTTTGGTCTTGGCGGAGGAACTTCAGATAGTATATCTTCAGCCAGTAAACTTTTCATGATTTCCTTTCTGAAGTCAACAATTGGAATACTTTTTTTGGTGACGCTCTTATAGAGAATTAAAGAATTTACAACAGCCACATTCAAAATCAAATCTATCGCGACTTTTTTATACCATTTTACGGTCTTTCGCAGGGGTGTCTGGTATGCTGACATTTGATCAGATAAATCAACAGCACCCTTGGCTTTATTATAATCGAGAATAATTGCCGGCTTTGAGGTCACTTTGTTGTGTTTCATCACTCTTACAAAACGCGTGGAATGTTTCGTAGATAAAACTAGAACATCGCGCTTGTCCCTCCATCTCATAACAGTTATTCCATCAGCGCTCTCTTTGGCTATGATCTGTCCCTTTTTCAACTTGGTAGAAACCACTACTTTGGGAAAATGTTTTCTATTTTTTCTCAAAGTCCCTACAAGATGAGTCTCTTTTTTTAAAAGTTCCCGAGCTAATCCGACACTAGTGTACCAGTTGTCTGTGTAGAGTGTATGCCCTTTGTTCAACAGGTCTTCGCATAATGTCATTACTACATTCGCCGGTGTAGTGTTGACTTCGTCGTTCTGTTTGCCAGCATAAATGCTAATTTTATACGTGTAACCTGGCAATGTGCACAATTTAAACAGTTTTATACCGTACTTATGACGCTTCTGTTTGTTGTATTGGCGAAATATTAAACGTCCTCGAAATGGCACCACACTTTCATCGACACATAAGTCCTCGCCTGGTGTGTAATTCTTCTTAAAATTGTTATTCATGATATTCAACAAGTTTCTTACGCGATGTAGTCGATCCATCCTATTGTCTTCGTCTCTTTGTGAAAAATGGAGCATTTGCAGGAGCAATTCGAACCGGTTACGGGACATTATGGTTCGTGGAAATTGTTGTCCCATGATTTCGTCCCTAGACCAATAATCGGATATTTTTGGTAATTTAACCAAACCCATATACAAAATCAAGCCAAAAATTTTTTTCATCTCAGCAAGGTTAGTTGGCGACCAATTGCGAATGCGTGCAGCCTTCGTGGCTCTTTGCGTATTTGTTATCTTAGCAACTGCAAAAGCATTAGTGGCATCGACAATTTGTTGGAAAACATCTTCCGTCACCAAAAGCGTATAGAAGTCAACTGGAGATTTGTTTGTCATTAACATGCGTAAATTTAACGGCATTCCAGGATATTCTGTAAAAGCAATGACATGCCGTTGATTACCTTTGGGATCTGTCCATGTTGTGGGCGGTGAACATTCCACAAGATCTTGAATGTTACGATTAATTTCAGCATCACTGGTCTCACTATCCGATACGATAACTCGACGCCGTCTTGATGGGCAGGGTTGAATATTATCTTCCTCATCAGAACTTATATGGAGACTTTGGTTGAAGAAATTAATTTCTATAGTATCCATTTGCGTCAAGTCTTCATGGCTTATTTCGAAGTCTTCAAAGTCGATCATGATGATGAAAACTCGTAAAAACAATACTTGTTACCACTACGCGCACGTCTCAAACACACGGCGACGGAAGTCACTACTGATCGGAGCCCAAGCGGGGATGCGAATGCGCGAGTCAGAGGCGCGCGGCGGGTGGGTGACACCGAGACCGCACGGCGCTATGCAACGGATTTTCGCTTTTTCCCCCGCGGAGGCCGCGTCGGACAATGGTGTGCGACGCTCAATAACTAAGTAAAAAGTAATAACACGAAGCCGGGGTAAATAGACCACATATTTTGGTACTAAATCTATATATTTACCACAAAAAATACGTCGATGAAATTTGGCAAAATCTATGTTTGTCAACTGGCTCCATAAGAGTAAAGAGTGTCACCCACCATTGTCCGATACGGCGTTGAACGTGTTAACTGTCCAAATATTAAGAGGGTGGTTGTCTAAATGTACCTACAAATGTCAATAAATTAACATACATTTATATATTGTGTTAAGTATCGAATGAAAGGTCTGATTGTGTACATTCCGGAAATATACATGTGTCTATATGGATAAATACATAAATCACATATATTTCATTAAAAAAACCGCAATAAAAAGAAATATAAATACAATAGTTTACTTTCTGTAACGGAAGTCGTGTTTTTTATTATTTTTAATATGTTTACTTGTTGCAACTGTTTTTAAGTTACCTTGTCATATTCGATAATGAGCTACACGGGCAATCTTAGAAATCAATATCTTCCACAATACCTGCCTATTCCATATTTGGACATTTTACTCTGCTCTAGTAGTACATACTGAAATGGCATTGGTGTACCTACTAATAATATGACCATCTACAATAGGCATGTATTTTTCGGTTACAGAAAAAGACTGAAAAGCCACAGGTAGATATTATACCCCCCGTGCTTCACTGTAACCACAAAAATGGCAAAATAGCTCGTCGAATATTCAATAAAATATGCTTGCTAAAGGCGTGCATATGATCCAATTACGGGATATGAGACCGGGCGGCAGGATGTAGGTCCGGGAATTGCAGTGAATCCTATTTATAGACCGTCCCGGGCGCCCGGGCGCCACGCAGGCCGCCCACGACCCCCCCCCCGACCGGTTTGTGGGTGTTGGGGGTGGGTGTTGAGTCACGGAATGGGGAGTCTGCAAGCGATATGTTTGTCACGGCGTCCGTTTTGTCCCCTTTCATTATCTACCACCTCCCCTCTTCCCTCCCTCCTCCCGACACCTACTCCCTACTCCCACGCACGCGGACAACTCCTGTAGACACAAGCCGTGATGCAAGCAGATGCAACAGCATCGAGGAGCAGCGTTGTGGTACTAATCCACGTCGCGACAAATAGCAATTAATTATTATTCTCTAATATGCTAAAGGGCCGGTTTCTCCAACCTCGGTTAAAGCTAAAGTAAAGCCTGATTTACATTGAGTCAGTTACTGACTTCAGACCAGTGTTGGGCGAAATTGAGTCGATTAACGATTAATTAGTTTAATCGTCAATCGTGACTAACGATTTAACTAAGATTAACAACCACCCCGCTCTATAGGAAACAAAACCGTTTCCAGACTCCCCCGGTTACCAGTCGAAATGCACAGTCGGTTGGCTGAAGTTTCAGGAGCGCCTGGAGGACGATTCCCAGGGGAACTGGCCCGCAGGCACAGAGCCCTTCCCGGTCTCGCACTTCTGCTGGATGCTACCGGATGGGTTGACCTGTGAGTTGGGCCGACCCTATCACATGTGTCATAATGGCCTAATTGCACTGGGCATATTAGCTCCCATCAGATGTCAGCTGTTTTGTCCGCCAGTTGATCGTATTTCGTGAGTTTTCTTTGTATAATATAGTTCTTGATTTGTAACTTTAAAAACGTTGCCATTAGTTATTCTATCAGTTTGCGATTCATCGTCACAAAAGGAGATTAGTACATATTTGGAGGTGGAAAAATCAGTTTCGCCGAGATTTTGGCTTTTAATTTGGAGTGGCGAACAGCATGGTTCGAAAACACTTTAGGGCTTACATTCATGTTTCCATGATTTAAATTCGGGCAAAAGAAACGTCATTTTATGATCGCTTTGCCACAAATTGCCAGCTAAAAATATATTTTTATGCCTAGGGAACGAGAAATCTAAGGAAATATTGTATCTGAACAATGGCAACATCGCTATTTAAATGGTTAGCGTTGCCCAAAGAAACATGGAGAAATGCAGTTATGCCGTAAATAGAAACTTAGTGCAGATTTACATTGAGTCACTTACAGGCGTTAGAACTGACGCCGAGAACTAACATACTGTTTACATACAGTCAAAAAGTCGTAGTTATTTCTTTAGGGTCAACGCACGTTATTAAAGTCAGTGGGGAAAATGCGTCATTATCGCTCATTTAAATTTTCCACATGACGTGACGTCACCCTACAGCGCAGTACTGACCAACTACTGATTTCGGCGTGTATACAAGGTCAGTATAGCTGGCGCGGGTGGTGGCTAGAGCTGGCTGACTTCTAAATATATATCGAGAATATTAAAGTCAGCACTGACGCGACAGCGCTGTACTGACTTGAAATTAATTCACACGATGGCAGTACCAGTGCAGCACTGACTTGTTTTGAGTTTGACGTCAGTAACTGACTCAGTGTAAATCAGCCTTTATAGATAACGTTGAAGTAAAATTAATGAGTTTTACTTTTACATTACCCGAGGTTGTAGAAAATGGTCCTAAGTGTGAAAACAGAGGCTCCTCAAATTATCCACTAACAGAAATGCATTTGACACAATATGTGTAGACAAATTCCTTGTTATCTATTTTTTTAAAGTAGTTCATGAACCGGAAGGTTGATATTATATCGTATGTTGACAAACTGTAAATTATCGCACTGCTTTTTAGGTGGCTGATCAACGTCAAATAATAAACGGAGCGCGACATACTTTCGCGGTTGTATCAAAACTTCTTTAGGAGATTTTTGAAGTTTACTGCATAATCGCTTCCCTCCAATACTTTTGAAAGCACTGTGACAAATTTTGTTTAGAAACTCACATACGCGTACGATAGCATAATAATGTAATGATTGTAAACGTATTGGCCCATATTATTATTTTCAGATATTTTTGATTATTGCTAGGCCTTTTGAACACCGATCCTAAAAAAAATGAGCATAAAACCTGGCCGAGATACTAATTCTCACGCAATTTGAAAACTGCATCACCATCGGTTCAGTAACTGTGAAGATTATCAGGATTGTGACGAAAAGTCTACATCTTGACATCGTCTTTTGCACATACAGAGCGTGTTGCTGGGGGTTGGCCAGTCGTCCAACCACCCGAACTCAAACCTTCGTTACGGATCATTGTCGCTTACCCCCATGACAGTCAGTACTTCTAACCTACAAATTCTGCAACCATGGATACCAGTTACAGAGTCTACGGCGCGGCGCTCAGTAACCGCAGACATCTCCTTAAAAAAGCGCTGGACACGCGCACCTCTTCCATGGAACCTTTTCCGTTCCACATCCACATCCCTGCATATGAAGTCTCCTACTATCCTATGAGTGCAAAGGTGTTTGTTGAGTCGGCAATGCCTTGTTAGCAATCCCACCGTTCATAACACAGTCTGTAATCCAAGCTTCTAAATAATTATGTTTCTGTACATTTTAACGAGTATCTATTTTCCTGCACTATGAACGGTGGTGTAAATCAGCCTCGCCAGCGATCCCTGAAATACTTTGACTGTATTCGGTTAAGCGATAGTTTGAACCGGGGAACTTAGTTATCCAAATTATAATTAAATGACGGTGGAGCATCAGAACGAGAGACTGCAATCCATATATAACTTTGAAAGCCCCGCGCTCTCAAACGCACGGGCTACGGTCCTCTCAATCTCTCTACGCAAACCGTGTTAGGTACGATAACCGAATAAATGAACCTACGGGACCCCTTCGTTAGCTTAAATGTCGCCAGTTACATAGTACAATGTAGAAGGTTTCTATAGTTAAATATTAAGAGGTGAGCGTCATTCAATGTTGGTAATACAGAAGAATAATTTGCAAAAACAAGCCTGTGCAGCATGTATCAGGTAATGCCATGCAGATAATATTTGAGTAATGCAAGGATAAGAACTATGTATTCAGCGTACATATACCAGTGCTTAATGTATGCCAGACAGCACCTAACAGAAGCTGCAACTAATGCTGACATCCACTCTCGCCATACCCGCGGTAGCTCCTTGTGAGGGACCACTCCTCACTAGGCACCAAGTTATTCGGTGTGAGGTGGTGGGTTAACTTGCGGGTTATCTCCGTATTAAAAGTCGATGTAAAGTGTATCAGAAGGTATTTATTGAGAGTTCGATATTGCAAGTTCGTAACGCTTCCCGAATAGGATATATTGACGTGAATGTATTGGCTATCTGCCTAAAGTTACGAGGGTGTATGGATGCGAATGGTACTTGTGCTCCTAGTATCTCGTACTGGGCACGGCTCGAGTCTGTGGGAGTGCAGACTGATGCGTCTCGCCTCGATAAGGAAAGGATAGAAAAAGGTAACCAAGAAGCCGGACCCGTTGACTCGCCTCGTGAGAGGGGTACCGGGTATGCCGTCGCTGTCTTGGGGGACGTGATCACTCGAGGAATGATACTTTGGTCGTATTTTCGCCGGTTTATATAGGCCGAAAAATGATGCAATCCAAAATATTCCGAGTAAAAGTATTGTTTTATCGTGCTGATTCATCGCTGCACGAGGTAGAATAATAGCTGAATGTGTGTCAGTGCATTTCACTGGAAATAAATGCATTTGTTGATTGCATGTAACGATACTAAAGGGTCGTTACATCCTTTTTATGCGTACCCCGAAAAGGAATGGCAAAAGTACAGAAAAGCTACTTATACCTTAGCATTAAATTCTACAATATACTCACTACCACTATTAGATAGCTGGAGGACGTAATATTAAATAAAAAACATTAAGAAGACGCTTATAGGCCACCCTTTCTGGAATCTAACAGATTCGAGGGTCATGACTTTTCAATCATTGTAGCTATTTGAATTATAGTTTTATATAAATATTCATGGATTCATTGTCTGACTATATTACTTTCATATTACATAAAGCAACAGTTATTGAAAAAGAGCATCTATAAAAGTACCTACCTGTTGATCATATTGTTTTTATTATGACTTTTGACATCTTTAGATGTTATTATTTGTTTTTTTTCTCATTATTTTAAATATTGATTTTTTAATTTATTTTAACTGTTTATATGATTTCATTCTAACAATTCCCAGTTATTTTTAATTATTATATTCAGTTATCATACTGAACTCATTCGATTTTATATTTATCTTTAAAATTGCTAAGATACCCAAACTAGTATCATGCAAACAGCTTGTAATAACTACCTGCTACTCACAGTATGTTGTACAGTATATATGTACATGTATACTACCTATAGTATATTATAGCACATCCAACAGCTAGAAATTCACCAATTGGATACGAATGTAAATGTAATGTAAAATAGCTAGAAGTTACTGCTGCTTTTTATAGCAAAATGCTGACATTACTGTAGAACGTACCTGCTGCACAATCCTGCTTCACCATCCTACCTGAACGAAAGACTGTCTTTACTCGCAGTTCCCGGTCTCCCACTCTGCTTAAGGAGAAGTATCACTCATGATAAACATATAGTCAGAAATGTTTTAACTTCAAATGTGATATAGTAGTTATACTCTATCCAGGGGAATCGAATAGAAGGGATCGCGATCTCGAATCGGCGAATGCTACACGCTCGATATTTATCGTGATATATGGATCATGATCCAGGAACATGATATTTATCGAGCGTATAGTATAGCACATCATGGATTGCGATACCGATCAGAGAATTTCTAGCAACCCAGAAACCAAGATCAGTATTTATTCCAGCAGCGATGGAGAAAGACGGTCAAATCTTGCCTATTGACCAAAAATATTTATATAATGTACAAAATATATAATGTATAACAATACACAAGTAAATTAATTTATTTATTTTATTTATTTATTTAAGTAATTCAAGAATAATTTAAAACAATTTTATCTTAGGAACTATGCATAGAAATATTTTAAACATTGAATAAATAGCAGAAAATGAATACATAGCAAAGTC